>JAJMKX010000034.1:6011-35584 GCA_030569435.1 Metschnikowia koreensis | reverse complement strand
ACGCAATTGGTGGAACACCAACGATTTATAAAGGTGGAGGTGGAGGTGGAAAAAAAAAACTTGTGACGCATCCCGGTTCCGGCCCGCTTCCGCAACCGGCGCGCACAGGCCAATCACTGCGGCGCAATTTCTAAGTTTAGGGCCCAGATCGCACGGCCGCTTGCTGCAGTTTCCGTACGCCCGTGCCGGTTCCGCTGAGTCGCTGACTGACTGGCCTCCCCCACGCTTATATGCCGTAGTGCAACCTCAACCTCGAGAGATCCGGCCCCACTATTTAGTTAATATATGAGTAATAATCATGTGATGTGATATTAGAAGAAAGGGCGGATTTTCTTTCGAATCGGTTTTTTTTCTCGCTTTGACTCTTTATGGAGGTCGAAAGTGTTTCAATCTAATCTGATTTTGTGGATAAATGAAGGATCTTGTATGTTACACAGCTGATGGATAATTCAGTCAATGAATAGATCATCTGCTTTTACGATTGGATTCCAACAGTTTTCTTGAGTTCTGTGTATATCTATTGTATCTTTGACCTCAGTCGTAATTTCTTGTTAAGCGGACGCGATCGTATTATCTGATATTGTTGCTCATTTAAACTGTTCTGCTTAGAAGTCTGTGTGTTTCACATCTTTTCATAATCACCCTTAATGAGCCAATTCTTTCAGAAATATAAATCACAAGAGAAAATATTTATCTCTTTTCCCCGAAGGCCAGTGGAAACAGCCAAAATTTTTGGGTGGCTAGCAGGAAAACGAAATCAACTAAACGTTTTCTCAGAGATATTGTTAGGTCCCCCATATCTCTCTATGATCGACAAAGGGCTCTCCTTCTTGGCTAAACCCGAGTGGACGCACTACTTACCATTGTTGCCGGATTAGTATAGCCACTAGCCATTGTCATCGGCTTAGTAGGCTACAATCTATTGTCTTGGATAAGTACCTCTCGGCCAAGGTTTGCCAACTCGTCTCTCGGAGTTATTACTATGGAAACATTATATAAAGCCCTTTCCCTTCTGCTTGAACAGTAGAAAAAGGGCTAGCTTAAAATACATATAGCAATCATGCATTAGCGGGTAACGAGTACCGCTCGAACCTGACAGATATCTTCCTCGCACAAGAAATCCTACTGGCACGTGCTGTTCACATTAAGACGTGAGCCTAATTTACTTCATGTTCTTCATGTTTGAAAATTTTTGCGATGTTTTCTTCCACTGATTCTATGTCAAATAAAGAAAAAATAAGACCCTATTTTGGAATATTGATGACCTGAACTTGCTGTTTCACAGTTGTTTTTGTTTTAACTGAGGGACTTAGGATCAGCCTTCTATCCTTGTTGCATTTGAACGCGAATTTCAGGGATTTAGCCAGTGGGAATTAGAATTCAAGGCCAGGTAAATTTCGGGTTATGATAACTTTCTTGTGTAGTAACACAGTACTAGCATTTTCCTCGTGTAAATTCAAAAAGTAAATTGAAAATTGAAAAGTAGAAATCGAACCACTGACACAGATATTTGTTTTAGCAGCCTTTATTTTATTTCGCAATATGTTTACTTAACCAAGGCGATTGTGCCACCAATCGTACAATTCAGCAGAACTACAAAACACAAAGATTATGATTATTTTAGTAAAATTTGGACAATTACAGGCGAATTTTCTTCCAAAATTCTAAATTTAAAGTACATATTTATTGTTTCAACTGTTTTTCTCCAGATTTCGGCTTTTGGAGGTACGGGTTTATGGGCTCCGGCCGGATCAACAATGTTTCTGCACGAGGCCATGAGATCATAGAGCCATCCGAGTTTCTTGTGCGGACTTAAGACCATAGAAAAGAAGAAAAAAAAAAACTACAGATAGAGCCAAGCCATTTTGTGAACTTCCTCACTTGGACTTCTTATAGTGAAAATTATACTTGCCAAGGCCCAAACTTGTCCAAGCAAAAAAAAACAAAAAACAAACAATTCAATCACAAAACACTGTCATGATTCCAGCAGGCAGTAGGCGATCAAAGATCCGGCCTCCACGGAAACTTAATGCGTCGCATGAATCCGGACAGAAAACACAATTTGACTATACCCAGCAATGGAGCGTGATCTCCAATGCCATTACACAGATCCAAAGCAAAAATGTGCTGAGTCTTTCTTACGAACAACTATATAGAATTGCCTATACGTTGGTGCTTCAGAAATACGGAGGCCGATTATACGAGGATGTTTCCACTATAATAGGACAGCATCTTGAAAATAGAAGGGTGCAGGTGCTTGATATTCTAGAATCTTCGCTTACAAATACACACGAGGCGTTTCTTCGTGCAATGTGTGACGAATGGGCCGAACATTTGCAGCTGATGAAGTTTATTAGCGATGTGCTCATGTACTTGAACCGCGTGTACGTAAAAGAATGCAAAAAGCCTCTTATATACGATATGGGTGTTGCACTTTTCGAAACGCACTTTCTCCGGCATAATGATATGGAGGTGGCCGGGCACTTGGTGCATATTCTTAATCTTGAAATAGCCAAGCTGCGTTCAGAAGCATTAGCTACGCGGCTGTACGTGATGAAAATGGTGGCCATGCTCGAAACAGTATCTGCAGAACATAATGGGGCCAGCAGTCAGGGTGACCTTTATCATGATCAGTTTGAAAAAGAGTTGCTTGCACGGTCAGAAACGTATTTCTCCACAGTTAGTGAAGAGGCATTGGCCCTGCTTCTGGGAACGCGTTACTTGCATGACGTCTACCGCCTAATTAAGGAGGAGGAATCCCGTCTAGAGTCGTTATCGGTATCTGGAACCGGGGCCGGCCTGCTTTTGCGCACAGAAACTAACCCTAAGATCGTGCTGCTCATGAACAATATTCTTATCAAGGGCAAGTTGGAGCACGTGATGGTATATCCACCGGAAATGCAAGGCTTACTGTATTGGCTCGAGCCGCTGTTTATGCGGGCTGTTAGCACGCTTAGCAGTACTGCTCTGGCCGACGCATCTTTGCGGGATTTGCGGGACCATACTGCCGAATTGCGCATGCTTTACGAGTTGGAAGGCCGCATAGACCCCGAACGCAAGCGGCTTAAAGTACGTTTGCGTGACCTTGTGGTGACGCAGGGGTTGCAGCTCCCACAAGCAGTTCTCGGGCATTTGGAGCAGCAAGCATCACTTTCTGCAGCCACAGGAACGAAAAAGCCGTCTCCTGTCAACTATGCTTCCACATCTTTTGTGCTTGGCTGGATCGATACAGTGCTTCAGTACCAAAAACAATTGGGCTCGCTTGTGCAGGCTGCTTTTAACAATGACCATACTGTTGAATTCACGCTCTTTGCCTCGGTCAAGCAATTTATTAACCTGCCAAATGGCCGCACAAGGAAAAACCCCGATATTCCTTCTTTGAATGCAGCAGAACTTCTTTCGGTGTATATCGACCACTATATCAAACAATTTTCCAAACCGGCCAGTTCCAAGAAATCTGCTACTGACGATCTGGGCGGCAGTATTGATGAAACGGAAGAATTCTTCAGAAAAGTGATTTCTTTCCTCAAATTGGTCGAGGATAAATATGCGTTTGAGGCGCAGTATGCAGCACATTTTGCCAAACGGTTTCTTAATGCTAAAGGAACATTCACCTCCCAAACGGCGTCTTCTGGTGGCGACATTGAAGATCTTGTGTTGGCAAAATTATGGGAGGAGGTTTTCATTGGCAGTCACTATCTCGAGCGCATAGTGAAGATGAAAAAAGACGTTTCGCTGTCTGCAGAATTGACCGTGGAGTGGCGTCGTCATGTTGAAGAAAACGCACTTGATGTGGCCGAGCTTGAACTCAAGATCTGCAACTTATCAGAATGGCCCAAATCGATGACTAAAGATCATAAAGATTTCGCCAAAAGCGATAGTAATACCGGAATAATCTGGCCCTCCCAACTCCGCGAAACCATGAAAACATTTGAGGAATTTTGGCTCACGGGGAAAAGAAACGACAACAAGGCGTTATTCTGGTACCCGAAATTTGGCCAGATGGACCTTCGTATCACGTATCCAACGCGGACCTACGACATCAATCTTTCCACTTATGGAGGTGTGATCATGATGTTGTTTGCGCCCCAATCCACTGATGCCGACGGAGATCCTGTGCTGGCATTCGAGGAGCAGCGGGAATTGACCTACGATGAAATTGCCGAGCTCACGAAAATCCCGGAATTCGACCTCAAGCGCCAGTTGCGGTCGATAGCTGTAGCACCACGCCTGAGATTATTGGTGAAACTGCCGATGTCTAAGGATATCAATAGTGGAGATAAGTTCAAGTTAAACAACAAATTTAAGTCACCCTCTACAAAAGTTAAAGTGCTTACAGTTAAGTCTGATGCACCTAAGATTTCTGATTCGAAAACAGAAGAGACTGACGAGGTGCAGGCAAGTATTGACGAGGGAAGAAAACATTTGATCAATGCCGCAATTGTCAGAACAATGAAATCCCGACAATCAATCAAACACAACGAATTAATCGAGGAAATTATTAAACAGTTGCAAAACAGGTTCCTCCCGCCAATGGTCCATATCAAACAGCGGATTGAGGATTTGATAGAAAAGGAGTATTTGAGAAGAGATTCGGAGTCGCCCAACGTGTACCATTACATTGCATAAACACATATATTTGAGGTATAATGATGTGCCTTTTGAACAATTCCCCGTGGGGTTGAAACAGACTAAGTATTATTCCGGCTTTCATTATTGTGTTTCCTGTACCGAAGACCAAATGTGCAATTCAATGATATTTATTGCGTTGCGAACTAGTATTTACGTGGCGGAGCAACATGAAATGAGGGTCATAACATACTTTTCTCTCAATTGCGAGATGAAATGGGGCTGGTTCATTCGAACGAAACAAACCTTTATAGATACGTAAGAATCTCCAGCATGTGGAGTGAGCCCCCATTCTTTTGCGTTTTACGTTTGAAATCCAACACAGAAAAACATTTAGGGTAATACGTGAAATGAAAATTGTAATGATGATTCTATCTTGCTTGATGGCTATTACCTTTGCCTTTGCTTTTGAGACAAATCGCTCGGGAGGCTTGTTTATTGAGAAGGTTGAAGACGATCCGGCGAACATCAGCTTGAGAATTTACGGCAACAAATTATACATCAGTGACTCCGGAACGAGATTCGACTACGATGTCAGGGGTACACTTGCGATGGCACATACGGCAAAGTATTTGGGTATCAGCAAAAACGGAAAGCTCAAGTTGATGGACAGTCCTCAAATAGGGTTCCTTTTAACCAGTCGCGAAAATGACCTCTACAACAGGGTATTGTCATATAAAGGAGTGGACGTGTTCGAGCTCTGTAGAGATTACCTGATTACGCTAGGTAGCGAATGTCCTGACGCCCTTCGTGTGAAAATCATTTTCCGGGATTTATTCCATTAGGCGTTTTTTTTTTGTTTTTTGAAATTAAGCTTTCGCCCAACGGTTTCACTTGATAATTTTCTGAAACACGCTATGACTTCAGACGGGAGGCATTATTATATCTAAATATAGCTATATAATTATATGTTTCACATTAAGTCGTAGCGAGATGAGAAATCATAAAAAAAATAAAATCAGAGCAATAATAGGCATGTTTAGACAATGAGATAATAAGCCAGCATTCTTCATTGCTAGTAACCATTATGGATTGCTGTTTGCTCCCATAAAAAGTAGGCCCAGTGCTCGCAACAGTGTCAAAATGCGAGTGCGACATAAGGCCACCAAAAAGTACCATCGACCATAAGATATCCTCAGTTTAATAATGAAAGACCGAAAAGGAAATTTACTGTGTATTTAGCCCTCAATTTTTTTCCCTATTCAAGTCTGGTTTGTTTATATTGCATGTCTCATGGCGGGTATTTTTTTTTTCAGTGGGCGGAATCCAGGCGAGAATGCCGGACGAGGTTCGCGAGGTTTTCCAGATTGCCGAAAGGGGCCGGTTTCGCGGCGACAGGCATGCATAGAAAAACGCGAGTTTTTGAGTTTGCTATAAAAACAACATGCAAAAAAAAAAACACTGGAATCGGAAATCTCAATAGCGTGTCGGGAACTTTTTTTTTTTACCCGTTGTTGGTATATTTACGGGACCAGGAGGCAATCAAATTTTCGGAGATTCATGAAATAAATACGAGTAAGGATTAAAATGAAGAAAGCGTTAAGCTATGCTGCCTCGAATTGCCCTCTGCAGAAACATAATACAATAATTATTTTCCATTCTTCTATTCTTCCAAATTTTTTTCTTTTCCCCTTTTCTTGCGAAGGAATACTGGCAGGTCAAGCCTGGTTTGCTCTGCTGCACGCATCTCGCATTTCGTTTTCGCGTCCCACATACGCCAACGCGCGCCCTGTTGCGGGCCTTTTTTTTTTTCTTTCTATTTTTACTTATTGCAGTACTGTATTCAATATTGCCTACCTGTAGTTATTATTTTTTGGTGTGCAGTTGTTTTCTTTAGCCCCGAGCGTTCCTTTCAACAGAAAACAAAGGCCAACAACAAAAAAAAAAAAAAAAAAAAAAGAGAGAGAGAAGGAAAATACAGTTTCCGCGTATATTCTGCCCGTACTCCACATCACGATCCGATTCTCCAGAAAAATACCCACGCTCTTTTTAACGGCAACCTTTTTTTTGTGATTTTACATACCCCGTGATTTTTTTCTTTTACAGCCAAAGACATATTAGCCGCCGTTGTTGCTATTCTTAATTCCCACCCCCTTTTTTCCATTTTTTAATATTCAATCTCTTTTTTTTTGCTTCTCCCGCTAGTTGCACAGCAGGCTCCCTCACTCGCTATCGTCTCCAATCTAAGCCTCTGGCAGAGCCCACCATAAACTCAGCCACTGCCACACACTCAATCAATCAGGGAACCCACTCTTTTTCAAGTCTTTTATCTCTGTCAACTTTTTTTTTGTTGTGTTTACACTTACAGACTAACACACACACATGAGACTGAAGTTGACCTCCGCAAACGTCATGCACAACAAAAACGCCTCCACACATTCACTTAACGAAAACCTTTACGACATTGCCCTTTCCGGGACCGACACTGGGTCAAAACGAAAATTTGTGCCTCGGCGTGTGGGCCTGCTAACGAGTCTTCACAGTCTCCCTGAACAAAAGCGGCCTAGCGAATATTACCTTGCCAAAATGGGCCAGGCCTCAGCACCAGCGGCTAATGCCCCTGCTAAGGGGCTCAACTTGAACTTGAGTATCGACACAAACGCGACAGTGGCGAACAAATTGCCCGGCAGACCGGTCTCCAACACTTCTGTATCGTCTGATGATACTGCTCTGGTGGTTCTGACGCCTTTCGACGCCGCAGACTCGCGCCTCAGTTCGATGACCAACTACCTGACGTATTCGTCCAAATCCACGAGGCCGGGCGACTCCACAACATCAGTGGCCGAATTGCCGGACAAACTGGGTTCCGACTCTGAGACTGCCGCAATTTCGCCAGTCAGCGAGAGCAGCGTAGAAGCGGAAAATCTCAGTCTGTCACTATCCACTATCACGCTAAATAACCAAACAATCTTGTCCAATGAATCGGTGGTGGAGCTCCCGCATTCGCCGCAACCGCCCAAACTTCGTGCTGCATCCACCTCTTCAATACTTGAGTTGAAACGGCAACCCACTTATCAGCAGCAATTACCGCCGCTTAGTAGGCAAGCCTCCACGAGCTCTTCCTTCATGCTAACGCGCACGAAAACGCGGTACTATAACCCCAAGGAGACAAAGGAACGGAAACAGTTACGGAAGAAACTTTACGAAGAAAACGATGATGACGATGAACTTCTTACCAACGACTTGGATTTGGTGTTTAATGTGCCGGTGATCAAAAACCATGGAGAACTCTACCGTGCACGCCGGACAGAATCTGTACCAAATATGCTTCTTTCGCGCAACGATATCGTCACCGGTCCCGATAACAAGTATCCATATAAGCCCACTGAGTCTATTAGGCCATGTCCACTCCCAGGAAAACTATCACGCTCGAACTTGAGTTTAGATAGAATCCCAACGGCGATTCCTGAGCTGCACCTGGTGCCTAGCAATGAGTCTATTTTAGAGGGTGACGAAAGCATGCACAACTCGTTTGCCAGCACGGAGAATGACAGCGCAATTTGTGACAATATTTCAGACTTTTACTCGCAAAGATCTTTGTCGTACTCTGCCATAGCAAGAGCTTCGCGAGACCAGCTCCTCTCCGATAAGTTGCCCAACTTTGTCAAATCGCATAGTTCAGTCGAGGACATAACCTTGATCTCGCCTGAAAAGCTTGAGGTTGTTGATCAGTCGCGCCCAATCAACTTGCCGCCGAAGAAATCTACCGATAAGGCCAAGCATCACCGTGAGTTACACAGAGTTATTACCGATTTCGAGGCAACCACGAAAAGCGCAAATAATTTCCGCGTGAACCTTGGTCTTCTGGCTATTGCCAATCAACAAAGCTGGCTTAAGCTTATGGCTTCCAGCGATGATAAAGATTTCGGCCGTAAGCTAAATTATGACCGCGAGAAATTCCGGAAGTTGAACTGGGAAAGCGCTGTTCCAGGTAAATTTAGGTTTGAGTACTACATGAAAGTGCTACTTCTTGACGCCGAGAAGGAATTCTCTGATTCCGTGGCGAAAACTCTCAGTTCCATAGAAGACAAAATCACTGGCCTTTCGCAGCAAATGAAAGCAGCCAAGAATGCCGAGTTTAGCGGCATGATTGAACAAGTGATGCAAAGACCCTTATTCAAAAACTTCTTGATTCAGATGGCCGAGACAGAAAACACTGAGTTTGATACTCAGCTATTCCGTGAGAATTTCAGACATTTACTCTATTTGAAGTCCTTTTCAGATGACGGACTTCTCAAGCACCATCAGATCTTTGTGATTCCAATGTTTTTAATTTTCTTTCAAAATACCGAGTCTTTTTCTGATATCTACACTCTCATTGAGTTATTTGATCGCGAGATCTTTACGACGGAAATGTTCAACTCGCTCAATAAGAAGTTATCATGCTGGAGTAATATCTCACAAATGTCGCATTCCAACCCGGTGTACAAAATTTTAAAGAGGTTCTCCAGCTTGCAGGAATTCGAACACCTCAGCGCAACAACTCTTTTTGAGCTTATAATTCAGCTTAATGACAGACTCCCATTAAGTCTAAGCGCCCCCTCGACGCCTATTATTGCACAAAGTCCGTTTAGAACACTTTCGAAGACTTCCTCTGATTCTGAGAGTGGTGCCAAAAATGGATCTGTCTCCTCTTTGGATAATGATGCGGACTGGGACTCTGATTCCTTCTTCTCTGCTTCGTCATCATTGAGTTTGACGGGCGTGTTTCTTCAACTATTGGTTATTTTCTCACGCTCCAAGAATAGAAAACAGAAGCTTGTCAATTTGTTCCAAGGATTTTTGCTTACTATTTTCCAATATTACCACATTAACTGGAATAGCTGCGAAGAACTCGTGAGAGACAACAAGTCCATCAAGCTTAACAATTCTAATGACCAATTGATGAATCTAGAGTCCTTCCTCGAAAAATGGAAGGACATTTTTAAGAAGTTATGAGCACTTTAATACTTACAAGCAGAGCTTGACATTTAATGATACAATTTTACATATCCATATCTAATTCTATAACGTCTGGGTTCCTCACATCCGTTGGCTCATTCTCTTTTACTGGTGCTTTAGTCTCCCCTAAAACAAATCCCATCGGGTTAATATCTGCCTTAAGATCAGACACACCCTTGTATTCGTTTGAAATGCGCCTGCGAGTTCTGAGCATGTCCTTGTAAGAATCCTCTGTGCCACTCTCAAACTCCCATTTCTCCCATTTCTCCCAAACCCCTTTCATAACATATGCATCAGGGTGGCCTAGACCAGCTAGATATTTGAAAAGTGCCCTCACTCTGAGAAGCTCTTTCTCCTTGAGTTCGAAATCCACAAATTCAAGGCCAATTTCTATGCCACAAGGGAGTGTCAAATGTGTATCTTGAAGCGCCTGTGTCATAATTTCTCTGTATAATGCGACATCTTGTAAACTTTGGCGAACAACACGAGAGGCCTTTTGGTAAAGAATAAATTTATCGTCGGCGATCTTATTGCGGTTTTCTTTGGTGTAGCGGGGGAAAGTATATGTTTTTGTCAAGTAAGCAATAGCATCACGCATGATCTTCAAACCGCGGATCAAATTGCCCTTCC
Organism: Metschnikowia koreensis; assembly: GCA_030569435.1. Classification (NCBI taxonomy): domain Eukaryota; kingdom Fungi; phylum Ascomycota; class Pichiomycetes; order Serinales; family Metschnikowiaceae; genus Metschnikowia; species Metschnikowia koreensis. Next base: position 25,384 of record JAJMKX010000034.1, on the reverse strand, counting down.
CCATTTCAAATTCATAATACCGTCTGTATATTTCGTGTGCCTGAAAACCTGGTATTTCTGTGGACAAGCATCGGTCAAACAAGTCCCGAATTTGATCTTCACTTTGTACGTTCTTGATTATTTTGTCAAGATAAACTGCCCAAATATGGAATTGCGCTTGAGGAGATTTGAACCTGTGGATACCTGCTTCGAAAACAGGATAGCTTTTGTTTGGACCTTCCTGTTTATCGATAAATTCGGCGTAGTCTAAGAGCAGACGAAGACTGATGATTTGTAAGGCCAAGAGCTGGCCATATGCATTGCTTAATTTCAGGTAAATGGCCGAATTGTCTGCGCCTTCTTCAACCATCGACTTGAGAATGTCTATGTAAAAAGTCCAAAGTTCGCTATTACTGTAAATCTGATCATGCACAGACTTTTTTTGCTTTTCAGATGTTTCAGCGGAGGTATCTGTCGTTTGTGGAGTAAATAACACCAGTTCGATGTGGTTTAATGCCTCATCATCTGAAACAGTAAAGATCATTTCTGTCCACGCAATATACAACTCTGCGAGCTCAGAAACTGTCTTAAACTGGGACTTGATAGCGTGAGAGAAAATCACATTGGCCGTCGAGAGATCATCTTGTGAAATGTACATTTCCGCGTAGTTTATCCACACACTAGCCATGGTATTTCCATGTGTCGAAGTTGCCTTCAAAGGATTCACGCGACGAATTGCTGTGACATAAGTATTAATGACCTCATGCTGGTTATTTTTTTCACGGAAAATTTCAGCACGACTTAACCAGTGGTCAATACAATGCGGGCTTTTCTTTATAAGCACATCATTTATAAGCACTGGCTGCGATTCGAGCATTCTGTTGAAAAGTTTTATACGAACCTGAAGTTCCTCGAGATTTTCGGCATGGTAGAGTTTTTCAAGCTGGTTTTCTTCCCAATTTGTGATGTCATCAAATACGTCCACCACATCAAGAACAGAATCTGCGGCATTTAAGGCTTGAGTATGGAAATGACGGGCTTTCTCAAAATTTTGCCGGGCAGAAAAGTAAGATGCAACTATAAGCAAATAGCGCTTGGCATAGTCAGGGTAATCAGATGCAGCCTTTCGGGAAATTGTTTCGATGTAGTAATCGTCATTGAACAGTAGATCACGCAGAAGAATTTTGAAGAAATCAAGTATAAATTCCGCATTCAGACGCAGATTCAGAAATCTCGAGTCCAAGGTTTTGTGGAAGAGTTTGATCCCATGATTTAAGTCCCCAAATCCAGCAATTTTCAAAACACAGTCTTCTTTCAGTATACGCGGTCCATCAACTAACTCATCCAGCAGAACTTCGTAAAAACGAGTGTAAATTATAGCAGATTCTTTGGAATTGAGTTGATCGGCCAATTTCAAGTATATTGTCCAGATTTTCCCGTGATGAGACCGGTCCAAACTGAAAAGTGCCATGTCCAATGCTTTTCGAAGACGGAGCTGGCTAGATTCCGACCGATCCCGTCCAAGAAGATCGATGTATTTAAACCAAAATGCCGGCGTAGAGTTCAATATCAGCAATGCTCTCTCATAGAGATTTATAAGCGTTTCGTGGTGTTCAGAACCCCAAGGCAACTGAAGATATGCGTTCCATAGAAGTGTCGACGCGGGTAACTCGGAAACTGCCCTATCCAAAATGAAAACCGCTTTTTCAAAATCTTCACTGAAGGCTTCAAAGTACTCGAGCCATCGGGTTTCGTTGTGAATATCCCGAAGCAAGTTTTCTTCATACTGAACTTGTGCTGGGGAGATTAGCGCATCTAGCAGCATGTTCACTTTAGCTTTATTTTTTTAAAGTTTTGGAACTAATTGATTTTATCTATTTCTCTTTCCTTGTGGAAATGGATTTATGAGATATGTTGCACACGTGAATTGATAATTGATTTTAACAACCGTTTCCGATTGATGGGGCCGGCTGGGATTTACTTAGTGGCTTGATGCAGGTGCTGGAGCTGGAGGTGCAGTATGATGATGAGCAGTCTCAATCTACCGCGATTCTTCGCATTGGATATGCTCGAGGCCAGGCGAGATTTTGACGAACAAGTAGACAGAAAGAAGGAGTGAGATGTTCTTTTTCAAAGAAAATTTTTGAAATTGCATGTTTCCCATTGCTCTGGTGTTCTTCGAATTTTTTTCAGATCACTTTGGTGAAGACAGTCATTCATTTAGTTAGTGCAGGTTTGACCAGAGCCGAGCGTTTCAGCAGTATTGGTAGTAAGCACCTTTCATAACTAAAGGTTTGTTTTATTTTCTTTTTTCTTTGTTTTTTTTTCGACGAAAATAACCGTCCTGAAATTTCAGGACATTGTTAGGGATCAATTTTGTTTGAAAATAGAATGGCATGTCAGATGCACTCCCAAATCTGCCATTTTGGGACCATTGCCTTAGACTTTAGTTATGTTTTTGGGCCACGCGAAACAAGCCTTGGGAATATTTCTATGAATCACGCTCTAGCAGCCAAATAATAAAAACAGATCACAAACTCCTGACAGCACAATTCGATCTAAAATCCATTTCTCTAAATAAATTTCACTCCATTAATTCTTACGCTGATACTCAAAAATGTAAGAAGCTATCCTGTTTTCGTTTAGATTTTATGAACCAACCCCATTTCCAAAAATTAGGCTATTTCCAGCTGAAGCCCCACCAGGCCCCACCACCACTCGCACTCGCACTCGCACTCAAGTGTTGCATGTTCCTGCACTTAACATGCGCAAAACACACCGGCTTAAAAAACTGGGGCCAAAATTCAATCGGATTTAGCATCATGAAAACGGATGCAACATGTGTTTACCTCAGGATTGAAATATTGACAAGAATACATTTTCTCTAGTTAGCATGGTCAAATTTAATGAAACACTTTTCCACGATTTCTTATTTATTTTTAATCGATATAGCTCGCGATGTTGATTTAATAATGAGGGGACAAATTGCAAAGCCTCGAGATTGGCGCTAAAGTCAAACAAGGCGGGGTTCCTCCCAGCTTAACAACAGCGTTGCTTTTGCACCTGCAACAAGTCACAACGAATCAAAAAAGAAAAAGTATAAACAAAAAAGATAATGAAAGTTCTCATACAATCGACAGCAGAAAGAAAGTCATCTCTATAAACTCACACAAAATAAGATATTCTTCGTCGGCAATTCAAGGGGTATTTTTTTTTTTTTGTTTTTTTTTTTTAGTTCTCAACGCTCTCTTGGCTGCGGGCTATTTTCCACAATGCGGCGCACTCCAGCGGACGCGAGCACACCCCGCCAAATTCGCTAGCCCCCCCAAAAAAGGCCTACGCAATCATTTCCACTTACAATTACATTTCCATTTGATTTGACCGACAGGTTTCGTGTCTTTCTTTGATTCAGATCCACGATTGAAAAACGCCCTTTTAACAAAGAAATAAAAAGGAAATACCTCTTTTTTTTTTCTCAACAAGAGCCGCAAACGCAGGTCATATTTCTACCCACTTACCCCGTTTGTCTCCTATGATGGTGAATCTATACCAGACATTGTTTCTGCCGGGCAGTGCCAAAAATGTGGACCTAGAAAATGACGATATATGGAAAGTTCCGCCGTCATTTGAACAACATAAATCAAAACCGGGATCACGAGGCCGTCTGATATCTATGCCCCGCTTCTGTTTTAAGGACCACCAGGAACCGCTCGATCAGACCCAACAAAATGTTGCCTCGGCGAATCATTTGGACGTGGAAACCAACCAGAACACTCCAAATCTCGTCAATAACTCGTCTTCAATCGACGCCAGCGGTGATTCAGAGCCCGACGAGAAAAAAGCAGCCGTTTCAACCCATACTCAAGGTGGATTTAATCGTTTGCGCTCGATTTTCCGCTTTCTGGCGCTGCCCGATGGGAAGCTTGACGCCAAAGAGCCTGAACCTACGTCAGGCGAAGGTTTAGGAACCTCTGATCATGAACTTCAACATGGGACACCACTTCGGCAAAAAGCTAAGCCTTTGGCTTTTGCGCCAGAAAGCTTCCCGTCGATTTCAAACGAAAATGGCGTTCCCATATATCAAGTGCCCCCATCTTCGAGCCCACAAAGACGGTTTTCAAAACACAGACGTCATGAAAGCGCAAATACCAGTCCTGTGTTGGCGGCAAACCCTTACTTCATGCACCAAGGTTTGCCTGCTCATGCTTCCGATAATGGAGCCGATATCACTCAAGCACAACTTTCAGGCAAGGGCGATGTTCAAATCTCCCTCCGTCATTTGGACTCGCAATTCTCTGTGCCATTAAAAAGTGCTGATAAAACTGCAGGTACAAAGCTGCCGCGGGATGAAAAGCTGAGCGTTCCTTCTGACTTATCAAGGAATCTGCCTGAAGAACCCCACACACACCCTAATACCGGCATGTATCCCACCAATCCGCATCGCACACTTTCACCGGCAACTCCGTTTCGAAAAACCTTACGCAGGGTCGCCTCTGCTCCACTAGTTCGTCTTCTTGGAGATAAGTCACCTGCAGTTGAGCCGCAGAAAGATTTCGATATTAACGACCATATTGGCGAACTCAATATTTCTAACGGTAGGCCTCGGACCTATACACAGGGAAGGACATATTCAAACCTGGCAACAAAGGTTATGGATGTCCAGGTGAATCAAAACTGTTTTGAAAAGATCCGCTTATTGGGCAAAGGTGACGTGGGCAAAGTTTTTCTAGTGCGTGAAAAATCTTCTTCTCGTCTTTACGCTATGAAAATCTTAAACAAAAAGGAAATGATCGAGAGAAACAAAATCAAACGTGCTTTGGCTGAACAAGAGATTCTTGCCACCAGTAACCACCCCTTCATTGTCACATTGTACCACTCCTTCCAACTGGAGGACTCTCTTTATTTATGTATGGAATATTGTATGGGAGGTGAGTTTTTCCGGGCGCTTCAGACTCGGGAAACAAAGACTATTGGCGAGGAGGATGCTAAGTTCTATGCGGCAGAAGTCACAGCGGCACTTGAATATCTTCATTTACTGGGTTTCATTTACCGCGACTTAAAGCCAGAAAACATTCTACTTCACCAGCTGGGACATATCATGTTGAGTGATTTCGACTTGTCCAAACAATCAGGTAGTATCAAAGGTCCAGAAATTCAGTTCAGCAAGACACATAACTCTACAAATCCGACTATTGATACCAAGGCCTGCATTGATGGTTTCAGAACAAATTCTTTTGTGGGAACAGAGGAGTATATTGCTCCTGAAGTGATACGAGGAAAGGGTCATACGAGTGCTGTAGATTGGTGGACCTTGGGGATCTTCATCTATGAAATGATCTATGGAACTACCCCTTTTAAGGGAAAAGATCGAAAAGCTACTTTTAGCAATGTGTTGAAGAAAGATGTTCGGTTTTTGGATACTAAGTCAATATCTTCGCCGTGCAAAAGCCTAATAAAAAAGCTTCTCATCAAAGACGAGACGAAAAGATTGGGGTCCAAGATGGGCGCTTCTGATATCAAAAACCACCCATTCTTCAAAACAACGCAATGGGCATTGCTTAGGCATCAAAAACCCCCAATGATCCCGGTGCTTACTAAGAGCAAAAGGGCAGAGCGCCGTACTGAACTCCCACCCAGTCAAGAGGAGCCAATATACCTTCCACAAGCAAATGATAAAGATGATCCATTTGCCCTGTTCAGCTCGGTTACTTTGCGCCACGACGATGGCGATTTGGATGATAGTCTCATATTGGAAGCGGATACTTCACTTTACTCGAGTGTTGCGTACACAATGACTAATCAGGCTGATGCGACTGCTAAGCGTCTGAAGGGCTTTCTCAGAAGATGAAATAGGTAAATATACATGGCAATGACCAACGTTTAAATGTACAAAACACCTTTTTCAGTGAGCGATAGCCGACTCAGAATGCGGGTTAATCAGTTGATCAACTTCCACTCCAACTAGGTTATTGATTATTGATGACTACAAATGTTGTTAAAAAAATCAATCATTTCACATATACAAAGTTAAATTATTTAAGGTGGGTGTTTTCAAGGCTTAACAAGAAACGAAGTCAATAACTTGAAGGTTGACTGGCTCACACTGAGCAGCAACATTCTCGTCGTACAAGTTGTAAAAGTCACCAGACTTACATTGGTAAAAGACATCGCTGTCACCAAGAGCCAAGTAACCATCCTTGGTAACAGACCAGCCAGCAGCGTAAATGGTACCAGCTTGAGGTGGTGGACCGTCGAATTGGAATTGTCTGTTGGCAACAATGGCACCGATTCTTCCCTTAGAGTCCTTCAACTCACCGCCCTTCAAGTTCATAGACAAGGAGTTAGAGGTAGAGCAAGCAACTGGGAAACCCTCAGTACCTTCATCAGAAGCAGTACCAGTGGCCTGGACTTGACCGTCAGAAATTTGGTTGGCAGCAGTACCAGTAGCGACAGAAGTGGTAGAAGTTTGGTGTTGGATTTGACCATCGGTGATTTGGTTCACGACAGAGGCAGTAGTGGCAGTTTGGTGTTGAATTTGGCCGTCACCGATTTGGTTGATAACAGATGCAGTGGTGGCAGTTTGGTGTTGGATTTGGCCGTCACCAATTTGGTTAACAACGGATGCAGTGGTGGCAGTTTGGTGTTGGATTTGGCCGTCACCAATTTGGTTAACAACAGATGCAGTAGTGGCAGTTTGGTGTTGAATTTGACCGTCACCAATTTGGTTGACGACAGATGCAGTGGTCTTGGCAGTTTGGTGTTGGATTTGACCGTCACCAATTTGGTTGACAACAGATGCAGTGGTCTTAGGAGTAGGCGTGCTCAAAGTTTGCGAAGTTTGCTTTTGAATTTGACCATCGCCGATTTGGTTGACGACATCTCTCTTAGCAGCGGAAGCAGTGGCAGAGGATGAAGCAATCGTGAGAATCTGGATACCAAACAGGTGAGTGTGGTCAGTGGAGGCACCAGAGTAGGTGGCAGATGGAGTCAATGTGGTCCATGGCTCAGATGGCACATAGGCAGCTTGTGCAAGTGCAATGGCACTCAAGATAGCGAGGGAAAATTGCATGGCTATAATACTTTGGTGTTCAAAAGTCTGTGTGAATGTTCTTATGGAATGCGGAAATAGGAGACTCTGTTGAAAAGTATTGAACCTTTAGAGTGATAGATAAAATGTTAAGTGATGAAGGAAAAAAAAAGACGAGGAGATCTGGGAAATTGGTCGCCTCTTTATACTTTTAGAACTCGGCAATCATGGCTTTGCTCAGCGTTCAGATCATTGCCCCCTTGCATGACAATGCTCCACTGATGCTGTTGATCCATGCTGGTAATTTGACGAAAACGTACAAAATTTGTTGGCTGAGGACGTACCTTTTTCTGCGCGACATACATTGGGCACTGCAGATAATCCATTTTTCTGGTTCTAATTATATCTTTGTTGACAAACAGTTGGCTGGGGACTGTACGCGCGCTCCACACGTCGCCACCCATTGGCCAAAACCTAAAAAGATACTGAACGACATTAAGCCCGGTGTTATTTCTAATTTTACCTATGACGTTATTTCTCACTTTTGCTCACAGCGCTTATTAGCTTGTTGGCGATTACATTAGGTGAAATCACAAACACCAGCCATCAAGGTGGTTTGTCAAAACAAACACCAATCTGACTCCAATACTGTGGTTTCCTAAGTGTATTTCATTGTTCCCCACAATAAACTTAAACACAATTGCCAGTTTCTATGCAGACCCTTTTCTGTTTTATTTTGCTTGGGTAAAATACCCATTAGACTTTTTTTAGTGTGTGAGTTCGCAGGCAAACACTGTGTTGAGGTGTGTTCTATTTTTATGGAACCCCATAAAAAAAAAGAATGATCACGACATTTCCGAAATTTCTTTTTCGATAGAGCCCCAGTCGGCGGTGAATTTACGATAATTTTTTTGGCTATTTCATTCTCATTTCTTTTCTATTTTTAGTTTGGATAATTTTTTTTTCCTCTTGATTTTTATTGTTTTAATAGAATGAAAAAAATGACAACGATCTAGACTGAATTGTTAAAGAATAAACCGTAGTCCAGACTTTTTCTTCGACCCTTAGTGAGACATTATCTGCATATATGGCTAAACGGACACGCACGTAATTAGATTTCCCAATACATGCTAGTCGTGAGTCACGTGATCTTAGTAAAAATAGTGCGGGAATTGCGTGGGGGGTATGCTGGAGAACCGACATTGTGTGGACATGGCAAGCTTTCTGTAAGGCACGCTTACTTATGTGTGTGCGACATTTTGTCCGCCGATGGCTTTCTCCGGGTTGACTTCTTAGGGTTTTTTATAGAATTGCTTATTTTAACTAACTTGCGGGAATTTGAAACGAAACGTAAACAAAAAAAACATTCAATTGACGAAATTCTCTATTTCAAGCTATCCTTTTTATATCAATTATTTCAAGTTTTGTCCATTAGTAGAAAAAATTATTCAAGTATAAAAAATAAATTTCGGCTGATCCGGAACCGGTTGCCCAACGATCCATAAAAATGTCGTGTAAACGACTCCTTCCGCTCGGACGTAACTGTGTGCGATAGTGAGCAATTGTTGCGCCGGCCCCTTCCGCGGCTTACGAGGCGACTTTTTGCTCGGGTCAAACCCGCCAAATTTTTCCACATCTTAATATTCTTACTGATTGAATAAAGACAAAAAAATGTCAGATTCAACCAGAAGTCCTGCTCGCAAAAAGAATGGCATTACCTTGATGGAAACTCACTTACCTTATTGTTGTTGAACGTAGAAAAACTTTTAAAAAAAAGGAGACATTCCACAACGTGCGGCCACTCATGCATGTAATTTAACTGCAAAAATCCGTGAAAAAGATTGCAGGGCGTATGCAAAATTGAGCCTTGCTTTTCAATACGAAAAGCCACGGGGTCTGTCTTTCAATTTTGTCGGGAAAATAATTGAAAAGTAAAGTTTGGCTAAGCAATTCCAAAAAAAAAAAAAATAACATTACTTTGGTGATCAAAAATCTGTGATCTTTGTAGTCACTCAAAACATTTTCTCCTTGGTGTGTCGCAGAGGGTATCGAAAACCATTCCGGATATCGGTGGGTTATGAACATGTAATCCGACGTTTTCCAATTGCTTTCAGAAAAAAAAAGAAAGGAAAAAAAAGGAAATCTCCCTCCGTTAACATTTTATTTGATTAGCCGTACTGCCGACGATTTATTTAGTTATTCTTATTTGTTTTTTATAGATTCATGATTATGTGGTCATAGGACGAAACAAGTAAAATATCCCAATTGGGAACAGCAGTATAAATTTCCACAGATTGTGAAATATCCATTTATTTTCTCAAACATATATATATATATATTTTTCGCAGATATCCAACTCCGAAGGGGAAACTCTTCTAATTAACGATACAAGAACCAGAATTGTCTTCGTTGAACATTTCTGGTTGTTAGCTAAACGAGATACTCATTCTAGTGCCCTTTCTAAATGCGAAGGATCTCTATAGAGCGGTTTAAAAAGTCGTGTTGATGATCATAGTTGAATGAGAAGGCAAGTCATCTAATGGAAATTCATTGAGACCCAAGCGGAAAAGGTATCACCTGAAGGATAGTTCCGAAGAAATTGAAATGTACTCTGTACTAGTATACTGATGAAATTTGCCTTACTAAAATTATTGTGAAATAAGTAAAATAGTCTTGCCTCTAACACGACCTTCCATTCTTTGATGAAACATTTCGATTGCGAGAAATTGAATCATACATTTCCACGACTCATCAAGGAAACTATTTAATTTTTTCGAAATTGTACGGATCTGCTTCATTGGGCCACTACCGAAAACTTGGGCGTCAAAGCCACGGCATCAAAGCCGCTTATTTTCATCGTTTTGAAGATGGTATTTCCTGCATCGGAAACCACCATTTGGTCCATCTCGAATGAAGACAAAGGTTTGCCTCTTAAATTACTTTGGCTGCAGGCAAGCTAGACTGTGCATCACATAAAATTGGAGATCAAAACTTCGGGATTTGAGCCATTTTTTCAAGCCAGGGCAGAAACCTCAAAAATTTACCTTCAGTAATTTTGATGAGGTTACTGAATACCAATAACCAGCGGGATAATTTTCAAACCTTTTTCGAGGCGTTACCCAAAAAAATTTATGTATGTATTTATGCATAAGGAAACTGTATATTCATGACAAAGTCTAATCAATGTACAGGTTTTCTGCCCCAAACTCGGAGATTCAAGGTGTCCGTGCAAAGTCCGGTTGCAAATGCCGTATCAGAATTGCGCTCCACTGCACATAAGTCAGAATTTGACTCAGAATCGATCTGTGTGCACACCTGAGTCTTGGAGTCACAGTGACTCGCGTGCTTGAGTCAAGTGACTACGTCTGCAACAAAAAAAAAGGTTGGGTCTTTTGCAATTTTATTTTCGTTTTGTTGGCACTATGAAATTGGGAATATATAAAGGCAGGCAGAATTCCTTGATTTTGCAATAAATTAATAAATTCATTATCACTTTTTATCATGAGTACTGAGGTTAGAGATAAGGTTATAGACAAGGCTCTCGACGGTGAATCTGCAAGCTTGCAAATCACAGAGGAATCTGTTGGCAGTCTGCAAGATGGAACCACCAAGAAACAACTTGATAAAATTTATCGTAAGTTGGATCGCCGTATTATTCCTGCGCTCTGGTGTCTTTATTTCCTCACTTCTTTTGGTGGAGGTGCCTATGGTGTATCGTTAACTATGAACAGATCAGAGGGCCATTCTTTGGGCCAAAGACTCGACTTGACCGCGAAGCAAATGTCCACTGCCTCGGCGTTAGACTTTGTTGGCTCGATCCTTTTTGATGTGCCAATGAATTTGATCATGACTAAAGTCAGCCCTCAGTCGTGGTTGGCAAGAATCGTGGTTGGTGTTGGAATTTTATCTACTTGTTACATTGCCCTTGATTCTGCCCATGCTTTGATTGCCATACGTTTCATTGGAGGTGTTGTCGGTGCAGGTTTATGGCCAGGAATGTCGTACTATATTTCGTTATGGTACCCTAATGACAGACTGACGCGCAGAATCGGATACTATTTCACTGCTGCCCAGATTTCGTGTGCTGCTGCCGGTTTGCTTAGTGCTGCATTCCAGAAAATGGACGGAATCCAAGGCTACACAGGCTGGCAATGGTTGTACTTGGTTTATGGAAGTGTGACTATTGCTGTTGGCTTGTCGCTTCTTTGGTGGCTTCCTGACCGGCCATTTGCCAAAACCACCGAGTCACCGGGAAAAATCATGGCTTTTTACAACAAGTACTTCACGCCAAAACACCCGCTTTCGTTGGAAGAGCGTGAATTGCACAGAAAAGATATTGAGGACAGATATGCGGTTATCAAATGGACGTGGAGAGACGTGACCTCGATTTTCTTCGACTTAAGAATGTGGGCAATTGTCATGATGTATTTTGGCGTTGTGGGTACAGGTTTCGGCTTGGCGGTCTTTGCATCAGTGATTATCGCCGCCAGCAACCCAAACCTCTCGTCAATCAACGTGTCTCTTCTTTATGCTCCAATTTGGCTCTTTGACTTGGCAGGAATCTTGCTTATCACACCCTTTGCCGACCGTTACAAGAAACACAGAGCCTTGTTTTTCTCTGGTGCATGTCTTATTATTATCTGTGGAATGTTTGTCAACACGTTTGCTCACGGTTCTTGGAATAGATACGCCGGACTTTTGATTGCCGGTTTTGGCTTGGGCCCCACCGTACCTATTTGCATGTCTTGGTCTGCCGAGATTTTTGGCCCTGTTTATGGCGATAGTGGAATTGCCATGAGTTCGGCTTTGGTCACTGGTCTTGGAAATTTGGGTTCGGTCACTGCCACGTATGCTCTTTACACGGGTTGGCCTGCGGATGCCGAAAACTTGTACCGTAACTCGAACATGGTGTTGGTAGGCATGTTGGGAATCAGTATCCTTTCCTCGGGTGTGTGCCATTTGATCAAGGATAAGGTGAAGAGAGTTTTCTAGTATTTATACCTCACAAATTAAATAGTTTTTAATAGACCTTTTATTCAATGAAGAAACATCCTTTGCACGGTATTTATTGAGTTCATCCTAGCACAGGTCAAACCATCATGGGTAATCAGGATTATATATTTCATGTTTTCTTTGCAGAAAAGCCCAAGAATCACTCGAGGGACATTTCCGCACCGTTTATCAAGAAGCACCGTCTTTTCACGTCCGTGACAATTTCAGTACACCGGTATTCTCTTAGATGAGGCAACTTATCAGGAGCTGCCACCATGATTGGGTCTCTCAACGTATTGGAACCGACAAATTCTCTCCTCAATTTATATCTTTTTATTAGCTCGTGGTTGAAGAAAGGAGCAGGTCTTTGGATGTAAAAAAAACGAGGCATGACTTTATCAATTCTTTTCTCATCAAGATCTCGCTTAGACCGCAGCTCAAGAATTTCCTTGCTGGAATATCGCGACCATATATCTTCTCTGTCTTCAATAGTAAGCTTCACGAGGTTCAGCTGAGAGTCAATAATCGCCTCCCGCAATTTCTTTGAGCCATAAAATGAGCGTTTAAAAGAAAATATTGAAAGTCTTTTGAGCTGATGCGGCACACCCTGTTTGAGAAGTCTCACCACCGCATTCATTTCTTCGTCAGTGAATTCGAACTTTTGGTTGAGAGTGAGACTTTTGAGTTGAGGCATATCTTGGGCGATTAAACCTAAAAAAGACGGGAGGTTCTTTGGCCTCTCGCTTTCCATTTCGCTATCGCTGCCGTTGTCGCCATCGCTATCGCTATAGCCGCCCCAGCGTCTCGTTTGGTCGTAACCTACACCGTACAGCACTTCCAACGTGTTTAACTGACTGAAATCAATAACCAGTTTTAATAGTTCAACAAACTTAATGGTTTTTGATCTAGAAAGAGTCTGAAAGTGTAAAGCAGTAAGATTCAACTTGATGTTATTTTTTGCAAGTGCCGAAAAAAAAGTGTAGAATTGTTTTGGTTTCTCAGGAGAATATCCATCTCTTAGGTTCCCCAAATCCCAGGGACGTTCAAAAAGACATAATGACAACTTCTTCAACTTTGGGAGACCGCCCATTTCAACAACTTTTGATCCAAGTTCACCAAAACTATTTTCGTCGAAGAGATGGTTAACGTCAACGAGTTTGAGCTCGACAATATTTGGAAAATATACAGGCTCTTTCACAAGACAATAGGTCGCTTTCACTATGGATTCCGCTTTTTCTGGTTCAATTTCCAAGAATCCTGCGGCATGATACTCTTGCAAATTCAAATATGACATAAGTTCCGGCATTAGTTCCCGTTTCTTGACAAAATAGCTCTGGACATTAAGAGAAGTGACCATCGCCGCTAAAGTGCTATTTTTCAGTAACACATCAACTAAATTCTTCACTGCTCTTGCCCTGATTATGACACTATAATTGTTGATCCACATAGGCAGATTCTTGAGCGAACAAATGAGGGTTTGATCCTCACTAATGGTGATTTTCTTATACAACCGGGCAACTGCATACTTATAAATTTGTTTGGAAACTAAACAGAGCAGAAGCAAGTCACGAGGACAAACATATTCGAGAATCAGTTCTAAGATCACAGCGGGCAATTCCTCAAATAAAATGATGTTATTTTTCGTTTAAGGCGAGAGCTTTGACGGGTCCGTTTTCTACCTCCAGCGAGAGCAGCAGCTTTTCTTTTCTCCGCCGCGGTTGTCATTGTGGAGACTTTGTTTCTTTCCAAGAGTAGAAATTTTATATAATTTTGTCTCTCTATTTGTAGCTGGATTGGGGAGACGAAAAAAAAAAAAAATAAAGGTATCAAAACGTAAAGTTGATGCAATCTGCACACGTTTGTTTGGGCAGATCCTGCAGGCGCTTGAACACAGCTTACTTCTAAATACTCAAGAAACTAATGATGAATTTCGACTGGATTCGCTGAATTTCTTTTCTACCAAAAATGGATGCAGTAAAAATCTGATACCACCGAAATTGAAAGGAAAGTCTAATTTTCTGCATGACTTTTCGAGGCTTTGAGATTATTAAGCGTGTAATCATGCGCATCTTTCGGGTAACATCGTCAAACTAGAGCAATTTCGAGCAAATAAAGCCTTAAAGGATTTGTTGGAATTTCTTTAATAATAAGCTTCGAATTTGGTATCTTAAAAGCTTTGCTTTTATTCTGTGCTTTTTATTTGTAACTAAATTGTTTGAATATTGTACTAAAACGCGTCTCCCAACGCGTCGTGCTGCATACAGAGTCAACTTTAAAGAATGTTCCAAGGCCCGAATAATGTTTGCAATCGATTATCCTTAATGTGCTAGCTTATAGAGTCAATTATTGGTGCAAATAAACTCGATTTTAGTACTTGAAGCTTTTCCGATTTAGTACTGACAATCTCGGTTCTGCTTTTGGGTACCTAATCTGTAGATCTGGCAGTAAATCAAAAAAATGAACTTGAGCAGTATATATTTGCACTTTTTAGTGAAATGCTTACGGCACATGAAATTAATGATTGGGCTAGGCCAAACATTAGCACCTCAAATGGACTAACCTAAAGATTTGACCAGTAATTATTCTATTTTCAGAGAATTTTGTCAGCACTTTACCGTGGTTATATTTTATTGGCTGGAATCAAAATTGTTTCTAGGCGTGAGGTTACAGTATTTATCTTGATTCAGATTTTTGTATGACGGAATATGAGGTGTTCCAAATATGATTGTACGATCAAGGCTTGTAACAACATTGCAAAAAATAAGAGAGAAATGAATAGAGAATTGTTTCAATCCATTTCTTATAATAACAACAATCAAGGGAAGTTCTTCTGCCTATTACCATTCGATAATACTTTTTAACTAATTTTACTGTCGTCCGCGTTAGCTTCGAACCTACATGAATTTTCTATTTATTTATTTATTTATTTATTTATTTATTTATTTATTTATTTATTTATTTATTTATTTATTTATTTATTTATTTATTTATTTATTTATTTATTTATTTATTTATTTATTTATTTATTTATTTATTTTTTTTTTTTCCAATATTCCGAAAAGAGAATCCTACTCCAAATTGTTCGAGTAAACAAAAACCACACCTATTCCTTTTACCTCGAAGGAATTGACCCTGCCAAAGTATAGATTGACTTTTCCTTCACATCTATTTCAAGATCGAGGACACCATATTTACGAAGACGCGGGAAATACTTTTCGGCATCGAAATAAATGATATCTTTTTTCAAAAAGTCAACAATCATCTTCTTTCCCGTCTTGATTCTCTTAAACTCTTCGTAAACATGCGATGGTCTTGTTTGTTCCGCATCGAAAAAGTTTGCCATGGTAGCTGCTTGGATCCTATCTTTATAAGTGGTCCAGTATCTTTCATCTTCATATTCCATGGCAGCCAATTCTGATGCAGGCTTGAAGTGAGAGTGATCTCGCAACTTGAGCCTCTCAAGACTAGGCTGTTATTTCATAAGCACTACACGGATGATATTTGTTCCTTCGGATGAGGAGGAGTGGAATTGACTCAAAACTATTTTATCAACAGCTCAAAGAAAACAGGAGCGTGTATTGCCTTATTTTCCCCTAAAAATATCAAGTAGTTACAAAATATGGCAAGCTAAAACCAAAAAAGTCCGTATTTTCCTGAGGAAAGACACCTTTCAAGAATCTTTAGTTAAGTCAACTTCCCCTCATTCTTTTTTTTTTTTCTTCTTCTACTCTAAATTTCCCCCTTCTTTACGAGCTGAGAGAATTTTTGGGCGGAATTGAGTCGGTAAAAGAAATTCGAAGCGGAATCGATAACGTCTTTGACAAAGCAAAAGAACCCATTGAAAAGTCCACCTGGGAATGACTTTTTTCTTGGTATTTCTGGCGAGTCTATTTTCACTGGGAACAAAAAGAACATCATTAAATCTTCTTGTTATTTTTTAGGGAGAACAATCAAAAGACTCATCCCATTACGGCTAAGAAACTTCCCTAAAACCTCATATTTAAACGAATAGAGTACTTACATGCCTGAGAACGCGCAGGAAAATTACCACGGCCAGTTTTGAAGTATCAAGGCGAACAAACCACGTAAAATTTCCGCTCTGAGATTTCTTTGCCGTTAAGGTGAGAGTTAAGGTGAAGATGCATTTTCCAAGAAGAAAATAAACATAAAACAAATCACATAGAAAAAGATTTTATCAAAAGCACACTAGGGTAAAAAGAGGGGGATGGTATGGGAAACAACGTTCGATTCCGGGTTTCTGCCCCTTTAGGCTTTGCCGCTTTGGAACGCGAGTGGGCCCTATTTACTATTTAGCGCATTTTTTTTATTTATGTTGATCATAAGCTGCAGAAGCGAGTTTCCCAAATTATGGCACTTCCGCCCCTTCTCACCCTCCTACATCTTCCTCAATTGTTTGGTTTTCTTCAACTTTCTTTGTGTTTCGCAGCACCTATGGGAAACAATGCCCTTTGATACAATAGCGCTATAATTTCCTATTCCGTGTAAAGTATTTTTTTCTTAGTTTTTTTATCATTTTTATTCTTGTTCAGTGTATTTTTTTTCTGCACTCTCCTAAAACCGCTGCCCAGCTATTGTTTTATACACGGGGCTAAACCAATCACCTGTCCGAACTCGGGATATTCCCTTATTTCTGTGCCAGAAAAAGAATTTTTTCGTCTATAAGACCCGGATTAATAAATAGTTTTGGTAGTTGAAACATCACCTGAAATAAATAATAACTAACAGAAAAAAAATGATTCAAAGTCATTTTGGCACTTATTGTTGGGCTAATTTCGGCTTTATTTCCCTCACAGGTGGACACTTTCAAAAGTTGAAGTGTGTTTGTTACATTTCGAGGGAAAAAATATTTGTTTTTTTCCAAAACTTCGAATAGGATTGCAAAGAAAATCATATAGAAATAAAGCAAAGTTAACAAAATAGGAGCAGGTGGAATGTAACTGTCGCCTTTTACTTGTCAATTTAGTGCTTCCACATGTGGGTAAGCCCGGAACAAAGCCCAATGGCCACTGCAGGGCAAGAAGTCATGTACACTAGATTAGTTTTTTCTTAGCAGTCTCTTATCCCGGGTTTGAAAATTTTTATCTTTTTGGCTTTACGGTATCGCTCGAAGTCTCTAGAGATCTTTTCACTTCTATTCAAACTTTCACGATGTTTTCTGGCTTTTCAGTATAAACTAGTGAGGTCAAAAGTAATCAAATTCCTATCGTCAGATTGGGTAGTGATTCAAAGTCTCTTTTGGGAAGTGCTGCGCCTCTTTACCAGGAACGTCCTCGGCTGCAACCGCCTGCCGCTTGTGAGGCAAATTTTTGCTGATCCTTAACCACGCTTAACTTATTGTTAAGCTAGGTTTTTTCTTGTTTACTATTATTTATTTTAGCCTCTTACTATGTGTACATATGCTGATGTTCGGGAGGTTTGTTTTGATCACGATTTCAGCCTGTTCATTGTCTCTAAATCTTTTCTGCCGTAGACTCTCTTGTTGTGACTAGCTCCGAGGCATTGATTATTTGCACCCAAGCATTGACTTGTACCAGCGCCGGGTGGGAAATCTATTCTTATACCTCCAATTTCTTTTATTCTCCCTCCTTTTTTTTATTTTTAATTAAATTCCCCCTTGCACTTTCCCTCTGCTAATCCTCGCCCTGTGTACTTACTCTTTTCGTCGTCTTGTTCTTGTCAATCAAGGAACACAACCATTGGTAGTAGATCTACATTTTATAAATAAGAATGGATTTCTTTCAGTGCCAAGCCAATTATGGTGCCAAGGTGTCGTCTCCGTCTCCGTCTCTTTGGTATACTTTACAGACGCCTCAGGATTTATCAATCCTCAAGTCCTCAGCAAATTTAGACCTCAGTGGCTCGCCCATCATTTCTTCACCGGATCGAAGAGCTAGACCTTCCTATGGCAGAAACTTTCCACAGAAGAACGAGAACTTCCCCAGAGCAGAAAAACGTTTAGAGCTCAAACTAGAACATTCATATGATGAAGGGGACTTTTCTGCGGTGACGCACGAAGCGTTTGCAAATCCTAATATAACATCTAATTTCCAGAAGCTGCAGACCGTCAATTTTTCCCACTTACATCGTTCACAAGTTCGTTTCACAAACCAAGAGCTTAATGAAGCAGTTCACATTCCACGGGAAACAAAAAATCATGCCCCGTTCAACCCGCCAGTCCTGGACCAAGAATTCCCCAGAATCAGAAAAAACAATTTTGAAACTGTTTGGTCGTGCTTACACAAAGGCCCAGTTCAACCTACACATGATGTATCGTTTGACCAGGACACTTCGCTGATGAGTAATTATACGGCAGATTCCCTTTTTGAGCTCTCGCTGTCTTTCACCCAGGAAACAGACCCATTACCAAACATGAATGTTGGGCATCTGCATGAAGAATACGGGCGTTGTGCCCCCGAAAATAACCAGAGCCATGAAGTATGTATTCGGGTGGAAGATTTGCGTAATTCTCCTATTCTCTTGAATTCGGTTTCTACAAATACTGAACCATGCAAAAACTTCGAGTCTAAAAAAACAGCAGTGAAAAAGGAGAAAAAGATGAAATCTCAAAGTTTGCAAGACGTCACGAATTTTTCCTTTCTCGCCTGTAATATGGAGACTACGAAAGGAGATAAGCCTAAGCGATTGAAAACCACTTTTGAAATAACGCCAAATCCACAAGTGACAACAGAAAAAGATTCTAAGGCAAGGGCTCATCGGTGTCTCATCTGTGACAAAGTGTTCAAGAGGCCCCTGTCGTATAGAATACATTATACCATACATTCGGGAGAGAAGCAATTTCTGTGTTCGAAGTGTGGCAAGGCATTCAATGTGAAGTCAAATCTTACTAGACACGAAAAGTTGCATGGACGGCCTGGGGGGCCAAAGATGGGACACACGCAAAAGGGGGCCGGTAAGCAAAAGAGATATGTTTATTAACGCAATTAATGGCCTTGATTTGGAGTTAATTAGTTCATTGAACCAGGAAGGAAATTTTCATATTTCGCAAAGACACTTTTTTTTGAAGGGATTAAACTGTTTAATTTAATTCTTTTACGTTTTTTTCGAAAAGAGAATTCATTTAGTGATATGAATAAAGTGATGATGGATCGTAAGAGATACTAGATCCACCTAGATACTTGCCTGTTGAAATATTTATTTAATTATTCTGATTTTTTTTTATTCTATCCTTTCGTGTATTCATAATTTAAAATAAGTGTGACTCAAGATTCTAAACTGGTGGTGGGTTAAAAGAAATGAAAAAAAAAAAAAAAAAAAAAAAAAAAAAAAAAAAAAAAAAAAAAAAAAAAAAAAAAAAAAAAAAAAAAAAAAAAAAAAAAAAAAAAAAAAAAAAAAA
>JAJMKX010000033.1:0-38155 GCA_030569435.1 Metschnikowia koreensis | reverse complement strand
GGATTTTCATTTCTCGTGATCAGCTCAGTCACAGTTTGACCACCTTTGTTAAGGGTATCGAAACAAATTATCGCAAATATCCCCCGCATATTCAAAGCCATAGCATGGCATTTGCCAAAATCATCAGAAAGTTGATCAACTCGATTAAACTTTTTCTGTCAAGGGTGCCTACATCTTTGGCTCGCCGAGTTCTGGAAGTTGTTGCAGATTATTCCGGACATGAAACTAATGCCACTTTGATGAAAGAAATGCAGGAAAGAACGAACAAGATAGTTCAGCTGGCCATAGTCACGGCCTGTAATGCTTTGAACTGGGAATTCCTTGGACATTCGTCTGCTTCGGATCCGAGATATCAAGCAAAATTCATAAGGGATATAACAATGCGATATCTGTACTTTTGTGCTGAATTGGATGCATTACCCAGTATCCCAGCACCTTTGAGACATGGCGAATTTTCAGAGCTGACTTACGAGCTACCATTTCACCTTTTTTTGGAGCTGACATGGGTGTTTCATGCCGTTTTCTTGTCCGACCCATTGATTTTGAAATTGCCAGTTAAACTCATCGAGTTGTTGGTGAACAAAGTTGTGAATGAATTTCAAACTAGGACATTTCATCGCCTTGGAAACATGGACACTGAGTTGTCAAAAGAAGTTTACAAGACTTGGTGGGTGTTTTCCACGGTTTTACAAGAGCATATGAGCATTATTTCAGAGGTGATTGCCTTGAGTCAAAGTGTAGCGAAGCAAGATATTCGTAGTCCTCCATGAAGTCTTACTTTTCTTAATGTCGTGTTCCAAGCAAATGGGTTATTTTGAGATCTTCTGGAAAAAAGGGACACCATTTGAACCCCTGATGCGTAAATAGTCGAACCTTCAAAATACTTTAGCCCCACAAATTGAAAATTCAGACACACACACACACACACACACACACACACACAAATAAATAAACAAATAAATAAAAATCTTGAAACATGAATGAGTGGCTCTGGTTTAAATATTTAGAGTGTTTATATAACTCGCTATCCGCTCCTCTCGTCCTTCATGTATACTTTAGGGAAAGCAAAACTGAAAGTTCCAGCTAGTGACCATGTGAAATATCAAACCAAAATACTAGTGCTTATAAATTGGATAGCTTGAATCCATACGTTTCTGTTCTTCCTTCTCACTTTCCTTGTGACAAAAGTTTTTCATACGTAAAGCAAACCTAGATAGAGTGGTCTTGAGAATGGGACATTGCTACGCAAATGAAAACCATGAGTCATCAAGATGATATGAGGTGAGGGCTGATAGAACAAAAACTTTGTACTAAATTGAATGAACACAAGAAAGGGAAAGAGAAGAAATGTTTTTTTTTTTTTTTTTTTGTTTTTTTTTTTATTGATCACTCTGTGCGAATTCCTTCGGTTTTCTGCAAAAAGTGGTTTGGAAATAATCACCATTGTTCGAGAGAAAATTATGTGCAAGGGATGAAAATCCATCAAGCTTCTGCAAGTACAAAACAATCGTGCCGAATTTTAATCGAGTCAGTCAATATAATTATTGTAAACTGACTCCCTGGAAGCATTAAAGTGTAAGAATGGTTTCAGTTTGATTCAGATAAAAGGGCTCTGTTTGTGTTTAAATATTCCTCAATTGTACCGTACGTCTAGAATAAAGGGGAACGCATTAAAACAGCGCAATCAAGGCCATAAATATAGGGGTATATTGTACTAAAGAGAAGAGTCCGCTTCTTAAGAAAAGTGGACAAAATGAAAATAATATTCACACATCTACCAGTAGACGAATTACAATCAACAGGTTGTTCCTGAGAAATCCTTTCCACATCGTTGAATTCACAAAGACGGTTTTTAAAGATAATATTTTCATGTCACAGAAGAAGTCCAAGCACAAATACAATGCCCTAGAGCTGGCAAAACTGGACCATAATTTCTCGGATTTTCTCTTGGATTCTTGGATTCTTAATTCATGCTTTTTTTTTTTTTTTTTTTTGCTTTTTCTTTTGCGGACACGCCCAAATTCAGTTTAATGGGTGTTATTGAGTCATGTGACTCGAAAAAGGTTCCCGACGAGTCACATAATCGAGATTCCAACGTGGTCGTCGCTCTATGCAGTGCAATCGGCGCTGGACCAAGCGAGCGAGCACTGAATCACTGAATCCTGATGATGCGAACCGCTAATGAGCATGTACAAAGTTGATAAAAAAGACAGCAGAAATTATTACTCATTCGGTAGCCTTATACGCAAAACAACTGCCACGTATCGATCCGCCCAGCACCTTTAACTCATTTATATTTACTTATGTAAAGCGGATTTTTTTAAAAAAAATAGGAAAAAAAAAAGTGGAAAGAAAAAAATCGTCGTTCCTCAAGCTTATGTGGCTTAGATTTGTCAATCAAAGAAATTACTATATTGCGAATCAGTGGTGATTATGGACACTGGATCACAATTCTTGGGGGAAAATTTATCTTTCAGTGTGGACCTTTTGCTGGGAAATACACGATACCCCTCAAACCTGAAATTTTCTGAACGTGTTAACGTTTCTGATGCAAATGAAAATGTGAAATGTGAATCAGCACCCGTCTCAAATCACTCACTAATGCCTTTTGATGAACCTTCATTTGAGCTGCCTATAAAGCTTTACTTCAGTGTTTCCACAAATAAAAATAAGAGCCGGAAAACGACTCCTCCGCCCACGAATTCTGTCGGTGATTTCATAGAATACAAGGCCAGTCGGTCAGAACCAGAAGCATGCAAAAGAATTAAGCTTTCTCAACGAAATCTGCATAATTTCTCTCACAAACCACAAGCAAATTTGAATTTCGAGCCCTTGTCGCCATTTCAACAAGCTGACCTCAGAAATGTGATCGAATTACGCAACCGAGGAGACTTCAACAGATTTAATTTATTTGTCCCGGTATTTAACCAAACAGACAAGAACAATTTCCCCGACCTTCTAGTCCAATTTCTTTGCCGATATCTGCATCGTATTCCTTTGGCCGATTTTTACAAATTGCTTTATACCTCTCCTGGTGCAATTAAGGAATATTCCCCAGATAGAAAAGGGGTTGGGAATATTGACGAAGATGACACTGGGTCGAAGCAAGATGCCTTCTTTTTGTGTCGGCTAATTCTCGAAACTTTTAAACTGCCTACTGTGTTTTACACAGCTGAGTCTGGGAATTATACAAAGCTCATTCAGCTTCCTTCCTTAAACATGCATGAGGTTTTCAGAGTCTTTTTGAGTATCAAAATTGTCATGGATGCTGTGGACTTAGTGGATTATAAAACACAACTGGATTCTTGTCTTTCTCGTGCTTCGATACACAAAACTTACTATATTTTGTGCAAAAAGCTCATACAAAACAATACTATCAGCTCCAATATTTCCGACCTCCAAAAAAATATTGTTTTGAATCCGTCCCAATTTGGCAGAGTCCTTCGAACTGTTTTCCCCAACTACAAAGCGAAAAGATTGGGAAAAAGAGGTGACTCAAAATTTCACTACCAAGGTATGGCATGGAATACGAATCTCGTAGATGAAGATACCAGATATTTAGCTACACTTTCGTTAGACGCTATCAACACTCGGCTCAGTCAAATTGAAGAAAAAGGAGGCAGTGACACAAAATCGCCTGTCTCAAATCTGGTGTCCTCTGAAGAACTTGATGAAAACCCGCTTCCTACCTCAAAAACAAGTCTTTCTCACACGAAGTTGCTGACAACTAAACCTCTTTTCAGCTTTGTTGATATATCGCATACTTTCGCTAGCCCCGAATTTTCACTACGAGTTTGGGAATATACACCTGGTGAAATACCTCAACAATCTGAATGGTCAAAGAACGCGATGAACAAATCTGTGGATCTGCTAAAAAATCATAGCATCGATGTTGAACCCTTAATTCTCAAGGTTCAAAAAGAGTTGTTTTCGGCCGAGTCTGTGGAATACTTTTTGCAAGAGATTTCTGTGGTGATGTTTAATCTTATGGAAGCCGATGATGAGAAATACTTGCACTTGTTTCTCATTGTTTCTCTCTTTCTTTTCCCCATATCATGTGCTTCTGAAAACGAGAGGATTTTCATTTCCCGGGATCAGCTCAGTCATGGTTTAAAGGCATTCGTTGGTGATATCGAGTCAACTTCTTGTAAATTTACCCCGCAAACTCAAAGCAATGGGATGGCTTTTTCGAAAATCATCAGAAAGTTGATCAGCTCGATAAAACTTTTGCTGTCGCGGGTACCTACATCTTTATCTCGTCGAGTGCTGGAAGTGGTTGCAGAATATTCTGGCCCACAAAGCAATGCATCTCTCAAGGAGTCTATGGAACTAAGAACGAGGAAAATTATCCAGCGGGCCATCGTAACGGCAGGTTATGCTTTGAACTGGGAATTTCTCGGGAAATTTTCTTCTTCCGATCCAGAATCCCAAGCCAACTTCATAACCGAAATCACCGAACGATACATGCGCTTTTGCATAGAAATGGACTCATTCCCAGATATACCAGCACCTTTGAGACATGGTAATGTCAACGAACTCACTTATGAGCTACCATTCCAACTCTTTATCGAGCTGACACGTCTATTTCATGATATTTTTTTATCCGAGCCTCTAATATTGAAATTACCGGTCAAACTTCTTGAATTGATGATCAATAGGGTAGTCAACGAGTTCCAAACTGGGGCGTTTCTCAGCATCGGAAATATGGATCCCGAGTTGTCGAAAGAAATCTTTAAGACTTGGTGGGTATACGCCACAGTTGTTCAAGAGCATATGAGTATTATTGCAGAGGTCGTTGCGTTAAGTCAGAGAGTTGAGAAGCCCAATATTAGATATCATAATTTTAAGAATTCATGATATTTTGAGTGATGGTTTCGGGGCCCTTGGAATATGTTGAGAGCATGGGAACGACAACTTTTGTTTGGGCCTTCAAATAATGTTCGCAAAAGATTTAAAAACCAAAAGGCAGAATCAAATCGAAATGCACAAACAGGAAAGAAAGGCTCAACAATTTTCAGAATGTTCATGTGATCATCCTCTCAGTGCCATAAAATTATAAATGCGTGCTTTGCACCTCAAAAATTATATTAACGTATACCACGGGGTTCCGGAACACACCGCGATTTGGAACAGGAAAAATGAGCAATATTGTCGATCTCAAATTTCAACGCCACAGGGTATATAAATAGTTTTAAGCATTTATTGAGCTTTATTTTTACATTTCTTTCTAACATGTCCCTGATTTCCACAATTACCGCATTGTCAGGTCTTGAATTTTGCGGCTGTGAAGACACGTCAACCTGCTCACGTAAACTCTCAGAATGACTGCTAGCAGCTTCCCAAAGTACTTGAACCTCGCTCGTTGAATTCCTCAAACGAAATATCAGACACGCCGGTAATACGCTTTTTTGAACGAGTAGTCTCTCGCTTATTTCGTTGTTGTGTCGCGAGTACATCGCTTAATTGTTTCGCAGTAATCGCGTTTGGATGTGTCGCGCTGAAAGCAATATGTACAAGTTTGTTTATCTCTGCCTTCAAGAGACTTATTTGGAAATCTTGAGGGGTTTCGAGATACTTGAATCTTCCAGATGACAATTCTTTCAATCACTTGTGATAAGATGGTGTTCACAGAGACTCGGTCTGTAGCCGAATTGTGACTTTGCAAATCACATAATCAGGATCGTATAGTATTAAACCGGCAGTTTGAAAGCTGCTATTAACGTTCTAGGTATGAAAATCCTTATTTTTTTGCTGTTTTGTAGATCCCAAGAAACTCATTTTTGTTCACGCGCACTTTGCCATCTATCAATATTTCGAAGCCAACTTTATCAGCTACAAGCAGATGGTACCGCCTTTTTAATGGCCCAAAATAACAGACATCAAGAGGCTGCAAGAGATGAGAAGTATGCAAAGGCATATAGAAATAAATAATTTTATTTACAACGCAAATTTTGTCAAACCCCGGGGTCAAATGACTTCCATGGCCATCAAGTATCAAAAGCCGATGCGTACCCTACGTTGAATACGTAGTTCGGGGAAGAAACGTTTTTTCGAGCCATCTAATCGCTATTTCATTGGAAGCCCATCCATTTTCACTAACTCCCTGACGCTAAGTGTCCTCAAGTTGGGCTAACCAAGATGCGCAAATTTGTTTCCCCTTGAAGATGATAAATGGCTGCAAAACCAGACCACTAGAATTGATGCATTTAATCGCGGCCACCCATTCCCGATTGCCATTTTGTATTACCTGTCCATGGCCACGTAGTTCAGACCCTGTCACAACCTTTTTTGTGGCGTTTAAACCCATCGAAAACCCAGTCGCTTCGACGTTGTACGCATCGTCCGGGTCAATGCCATATTGAATTACGGATTCCCGCACCGAATCAAACCACCTACGTATGATTTCTGGTTCTTGGCATTTTGCATGCTGATAGTCAAAGCGCCTAGAGTAACTCGTGGTGAGTTTGGGGGTGCCTTTTCAAGTACCTATTGACCCAATTTAACCCAACTTTTAATTCTTTCCCAGTTCCGCGGACCGCGAGTAGATAATTCGCCATTTTTCTTATTCCATCATGGTGAGTCACCGCCTTTCATTCGACGTTGAAGAGTTGTAAACGGTAATTTAAATCAACGTGCAGCTTCACGAGTAAACCGAAAGTGGGCCATTTTCTAGATCTGTTTGTATTTATCAGAGCCTAGTCTCATTGTTTTACAAATTTGGAGACGGTGCAAGAAATTCTGGTGGCAGGGTGGGTTTTCTTGAAAAGGAAAAAATAAAAAAGGAGACGCGTGTTTTTTCCCGACCCAAACCCCAGTGCGAACCGAAACCTGCCGTTGCTCACGTTAATCGAAAAAAAAAAAAAAAAGAACATAAAATTGGGAAAAACTTCGTGTCTTCAGTTATGAAACTTAAGATAAATTAATGAGCACTCTAGGGAAAAAGAAAGATGGAAAAAAATTGAAAAATATAATGGCATACGGCGTTTTGTCATTATTTAGCATTCCATTAGTAAAATGAAAAAAAAAAAAAAAAAAAAAAAAACGTGCGAAACTGGAAACATGCAATGTAATATCGGCAATTAACTAATGCTTTAGAATGAGGATTGCGGCGAGGCGTATATTTTCAGCTTGTCAAGTAAGAAACGTGTCCTTGACAACACCCCTAAACCGTTTTATTGAGGCAATTAATTCCTTCTGATAGCGTAAATTTCTTTGTGTGCATAGCATCAGCCAATCATAAGTTTTGTATTACCACTGTCTCTATATGAAGTCTTTACTCGGTGTAGTTATAACTGTGCCGAACTACCCGGCGTTATTTGCTCGTGTTTGAGTACACAACTGAATTTCAGAATTCAAGTATTCACTAAACTTTTTCACTTTAGTTAGAAACCAAGGCACCCTTAGACGGACTACCGATTTTGCAAGATAAATTTTAATGCTGTAATTCCCATCCCGAACTTCATTTTGAACGTGACTCGTTTTGAGAGGTTGTCAAGGAGGTTTTTTTTTGCCGCGACTCGTGCGTCTGAACACCCTCGTAGACGTCTTGCATGTTGTCTTTCGGAGCGAATCATGCATAACTTCCGAGAGATATACTGCACGAAGCCCCGCTGCCCAAATGTGTTGAAAATTTTTATTCATGAAAACAGGGGGAAAAGTCAAGAAAATTGGCGATGAAATTCAGAATCGCTAGTGGATTTATCTTTGATCGAACATTTCTTATTTTCTTAGAAACTCAAATTGCCAATCGGAATATATTAGAACAAAGTGTGGAAAAGCCGCCGGCGACTCTGTCACTGCAAAATTGCTTGACACATACATAGTTAGTTGTATACAGATCACTTCCCCGTATTTCTTGAGAGCCATAACTGCTTTCAGATTATGTTTATCGGTTAACTCAATCGGAAGTCAAAGAAATTCTCTTGACAAAACTTTAAAAATCAAGAACTGAATCCACAATGAATGGTGCCTCCATAGAATCTAATTTTGGCAATCATCAACGTTTACCTGATTAGGCAAAGGAATGCGCGTGGTGCCAAACTATTAATGCATAAGCGTTCGCGGTAAAATTTGCGTTCTGAATGCTGGTTTGCTAATTTTACTTTTCTTGCTGTTTTTTTTTTTTTTTACTTGGCACTTTTGGTTTTTTCGTCTTATCTAAGTATTATCGACTCCACAAAGCGTTCATAAACAGAAGCATTCATTTATTGAAAGGTGATCTCGAATTGTCACAAAATAATTGATACAAGGTGTGAACAGAGCAGTGAATTACTCTTGAAGCGGCAATTTTTACCTGAATTTGGTTCTTCGTTTACAAGGTGGCTTAGCTCGTGCTGAACGAAAAAACGCCCAAAAATACTCATTTTGTCCTTTGGCAGACTAATTGCTATAAACAAAACGTTAGATATTTAATAATCGCATTTGAGCAGTTCAATTAAAAAAAAAAAAAAAAAAAAAAAAAATCCATTACTGGGTAAATGTGGCCTAATCGTGCACCTAAGCGCTCGTTGGAATATTCGTTTACTGATGATATTTCAAGGAGTAAATACCTCAATTCTGGTCAAGAGAGACAAGCGTTAAACACGCTTGGGAATAATGTTGAAAAAATTGATGAATATTTAAATGAAAAGACAAGAATTTCCATAAATCCGGAGTCTGCACTTCAAATCTTAGAGCATTTAGAGTCTGGAGAGGTAAATGAAACTGGATTGAATGTGCCTTCTTTGGATTTTGATAATATTTCAGTCATTTCCAAATCTAGTGTTCATAAACACGTTGAGGAGAGAAGCAAAGCCGCAAATATATCTGAACATTTAACCCTCGAACCTATTTCTTCGGATATCATAGGAGCCAAAAGCTGTGCCGATGTTTGTTTCGACTCAGAATCTCTAATAATAGAATCTGTTGAACACAGTGATATACTCGTCGACGAGGATCAGAGTCTTGTTAGTAGCTCTGAAAGCCAGAAGGTGGAGTTAGGTGAGTGTAACGAACAAAATGAAGACCAAAATATTGACGGCCAAATCCTCCGAGAAGTTTGCCCCAAACTCGTTTCTAATATTTACCTGGCGGGATACCATAATTTCCATGAGGTGTTAATCGGGGCTTTACGCATGTGCCCTGACAATTTCTCTGTCGATGATTTCTACAACTTGCTTTATAATGCCGACTTCCCCAGTGACGTGGTCTCTAATCCTATTGACGGCTCCAAAATTGATAAAACACAATCCACCAAATCGAACAGCCAAGGTCTCAGGTACTGCTTCTTCATTCTTCAGGCATTCAAAAGGCGTGAGGGTTTTGCTGGCGTCCACACGTCTACTTCCAATTGTGAAATCGTCTCTCATTTCTCGCCCTTAAAAACCCATGAGATTCTTCGAGTGTTCCTAGCGATCAAGATTCTTTATGATTTCGCAAAGCCAGTCAAAGATGCTTTACTGACTAAACACTCCCTAGAAAGAATCTCCATTTACAAAGCTTACTACATTATATGCCACAAGCTTATTTCCAAATACCCAACCAAGGCCAATTCTTTACGTCTCCAACAAAACCTTGTGTTGGGCCAGTCGCAATTCGGCAAACTTATTAAATCTGTATATAAAGGAGTGACAGCAAAACGTTTGGGGAAAAGGGGACATTCGAAGTATCATTATCTAGGCATGTCTTGGAACAGAAGCTTGGTGGATGACAAAATTAAGGGAATGTTTGAATTAGATTTGCCAGAGTTGAAGCAACTATTTAATTCAACACAAGTTTTAAGCCAGGATTATAGGTTGTTACCAGTACAAGGACACGTCGAATCTTTATCAAAATTTAACCTGGATATACCCCCGTCCATTTTATATGGGACCTCATCGTCATCGCTAAAGAAACCGAAATATACTTTCGTGGATTTTTCAAGTAAATTTGTCGAGAGTTGCTCACCGCGAGTGTGGCAGTTTGTTACTGGATTGAGACCGCAACAATCGGAATGGTCAAAGCAAACCATTCAAAACTCGAAAGACGCTCTAAAGCATTTCGGTTTAAGTTTTGCGTTCCTTCTGTGTGATCTTTATTCTGTGGCTACTCACGATCCTTTTCTTGACGAAGTTTCCCATATATTACGTTATCTAATTAAATTGGAGGCTTCAGTGGAATCATTTCGACATCTATATCTCTTGCTTCAAGTGCTAATATTTCCCATCTCAATTTCCTCCGAAGACGAAGTGCCCGCCTGGAATAAAGGGCAATTCCAAGCGTTTTTAAACAAAGCCGTGGCTCAGTTAGAGCCGTTTGTGGAAAGTGTGCCAAACACCCACAAAAACGATCTTATCATCGTGATCAAAATTTTGAGAAGAATGAATTACTTCCACAGCATGATACGCTCGCGTATAAAAACGTCTGTGTTGGTTAACACTTTGGGGGAGATTGTTGAAGACCTTACACAATTAGCAGATGTGCAACCGACTCTTTCCAGTGAAGCTACAAAAGTAGGGCAAATTATTATTCAAGCTGTTATGATGGCCATGAGAGCTTTTGACGTCAAGTTGATTACCCCTGAAATTGAAGCGGGTCTGGCTATGGAAAGCCAAATTGTACTCAAGATCGCGGGTGCTTTCAAGAAGCTACTCGAAGAGGAAACCAAATTTGTGCAAGATTCCATTTCCAAACTTACAGACAAAACCTTTAAGAAGCCGGATTTGAATTTCGTATTCGAAATGTTCATAAAGCTGTCAGGTTATTTCCATGCGTCAGTTTTGTTAGAGCCAGCTGTATCAAAACTACCCATGCCGGTGATGAGCTATATTATTGTTCAAATCATGAACGAAATACAGATGGTGAGTTTTCATTCCTTCGGTAAACGGAACAAAGAAGTCTCACAAGAAACTTTCAAGCTCTGGTGGGTATATTCAATGGTGGTTCAAGAATACTTTAGTATTATTTCAGAGATTTCGTCGTTGTCGCAGATGGTAACACTACCAAAAGAAGAGGCGAGTGTTTGATAAATTTAAGATTCCATAGTTTTTACGGTCCAAAATTTAATTCAGAGAAAAAGAAGAAGAATGAAATCTCATAGACTCTCTGGCGCCGGGAGCGTGGACTGGGCCGAAAATCATGTTCCAATTTGACTCGATTTTCATATTTAAGCCTAAGCGGCTGATAATAGAACGTGACTTCGTAACCTTTACTATTTTTTTTTTTAAGTGTATGATTAATTTCGGACTGTAACTCCTTTTCTCGCTGGGACATCGAGGTCCAAAAGGTGTCTATTTTCTTTCCTCTCGTCAAGTGATTTTCCCTCCAGTTCAATGTGCTTGATTAGTCATGTGATATATCACCTAATACTGAGCTAACAAGTGAGATTTTTCCGGGGAGCCAGCTCGACGTCATTTACGTACTTGAACTTACTGGATAACTCGTGTGAAACTAAAGTAAATGAGAATAAAAGAAAACTTTAGAATCTATTTCCAAACAAATGGTTTTTAGTCACAAAAATGGCCGCGGCTCGTGTGTCTCAACACGCCTCAACACGCTTACAGACTGCATATTGCACATCAGGGCCGCTCTTGGCGTAGTTTCGAGGAAGGAACTTGCAAAAACTCAAGTGCCAAATTGTACCAAAAACTTTTATTCACTAATGAGAAATAAAGTACAAAGAGAATTGAAATGATTTATACGAATTTGAAAAACAATTGTTGAAGTGAAAGTCAACTCTTATTGTTCGTAATTAGAGAATGGCAGCCCATTTTAGAACAATAGATGGACAAGCCGCCGTTGGCTTAGTCACTGCCAAATTCCTTATCATTTGCATTGTTGCATTATTGCATTATTGCACATAGATAATTTCCCAGTGAGAATTCGGGGACGTAACGTCTTTCAAAAAATAATTTTTTTAACTACTCGAGTTCGAAATGAGTTTTTTTTTTTGATTTTATTTTGAGAATTCATAACAAAAATCAAGTTTATTTTCAAATTCTTCCTACTGCTGGATTCTCACAGCAAGGCGCCTCAATTTAGTCCAATTTTGGCAGTCAGGTGACATCAGTGACCGCAGTCTGCAGACCCCAATTACGGAAAACGAGCGCGAAAGTGCGATAGCGCCAAAACATTTTACCGGAGACATTTGCGGTAAATTTCCCCTGTGAATCCTAATAAGTGAATTTGAAATTGAATTTGACGGATGTGGAATCGCTCAATTTCCAGGTCCTAACAAATTTGTTTTTGACAGATTTCCATTGCACTTTGCCGCTGTCGATTTTCCCCTGTTGCATATAAAATTCGGCATCAGTGGTCCAAATAAAAATAATAATAATAAAAAAAACAGCACAGCTCAAAAACCGAATTTTTGCCCATCGACAGACAAATCACTCGAAATAAGCGTCATACCTTCATTGGAATCGAATAACTGAAGAACATTGAAACGGGTATGTGTCTTAATTGTGGCAAAACAAAAAAGCGGCTGTTGGAATGTTCTTATTCTAGTGAAATTTCGAAATATAAAGCCCTACCTTCTGGAAAAAAGAGACTTACAATCAACTCACTTGTGAATAATGTTGACAAAGCGGATAAAGGCATGAAAAGTAATAGAAGTGATTTCAAACATCAATCTTCAATCCTCGGTCTGCTCAAGAATCTCAACCCAAGTGCGCGTGAAGAAAACTCGAGGATGCTGACAGTGGAAATTTCAAGAAACTGTGGCATTACTGGTGTTAATTTCGAAACCTCAGCTAGATTTACCTCCGATATTTCAGACATAAGAGCTACCTCATTCGCCCCGTTAGAAACCACCCGTGTTGATTACTCAGGAGATGGCATGCTCAGGTCAGATTCTCTTAACAAAGTCTTTGATACGCACAGTGATACGCATATTGACAAAACTCAGAATATTTTGAGTAGACCTGTAGTCCATATAGCGGATCACTCTGAGCATAAAAAAGAGATTGACGAACAGGAAGCTTCTTGCCAACCCTTAACAGAAGTTTTACCAACGCTTGTTTCTGATAACTACCGAGTGGGTTACCACAATTTTCATGAGATATTAATTGAAGTACTACGCCTTTGTCCTAAAAATATTTCGATAGATGATTTCTATAACTTGCTTTACAATGCAGACTCCCCCAGCGATGTGGTCTCCAATCCTATTGATTGTTCAAAAGTTGATGGCACACAATCCACAGATTCAAGAAGCAAAGGTCTCACGTACTGTTTTTCCATTCTTGAATCATTGAAGCGGGGTCAATTTCGTGAGCGTAATAACTCGTCGTCATCAGGATATCTCAAAGGGGCCCATATCCTGCCCTTGAATTTCCATGAAATTCTCCGAGTGTTCTTAGCGATCAAAATTATATCTGATTTGGCAAAACCAGCCAAAGATGCTCTGCTGAGTAAGATATCTATAAAGAAGATTTCCATTTACAAAGCTTACTTTATAATTTGCCACAAGCTTATTTACAAATACCCAACTAAGGCCAATTCTTTACGTCTCCAACAAAACCTTGTGTTGGGTCAGCCGCAAATTGGTAGACTTATTAAATCGGTCTATCCAGAAGTATTAGTAAAGCGTTTGGGGAAAAGAGGACACTCGAAGTATCATTATATAGGCATGGCGTGGAACAAAAGTTTAGTCGACGATCAGATAACGGGAATGCTCCAACTTGAATTGCCAGAGTTGAAGCAAATATTCAGATCGAGGCAAGGTCCAGAAGAAAATAGATCTTTGCTTGTTCAAGATCAGGTGGAAATTCTGTCAAAAGTCCACCTAAATTTACCCCCAACAATCTTGTATAGGTCGCCTTCGTCAACGCTAAAGAAACCTAGATACACTTTCGTGGATTTTTCGAACAAATTTGTCGATAGTTGCTCACCGCGTGTATGGCAGTTTGTACCTGGCTTAAAACCGCAACAATCAGAGTGGTCAAAACAAGCAATTGAGAAGTCGAAGGACGCCTTGAAGCAGTATGGGTTTAATTTTGAATTTCTTCTGTACGATCTTTACTCTGTGACCTCACATGATAATTTTCTCAAGGAGGTCACTCTGATTTTGCGACATCTCATTGAACTAGCCGCTCCCTTCGATTCTTTTCGAAATTTGTATCTAGTACTTTTAGTATTAATTTTTCCCATCGCCATTTCTTCCGAAGATGAAGTGCCCGCTTGGAATAAAGGGCTATTTCAAGCATTTTTAAATAAAGCTGTCGCCCACCTCGAACCGTTCGTGGAAAGACTATCGCATACCCACAAGGACGACCTCATCACCGTGATTAAGATTTTGAAAAAAATCCTATATTTTCACAGCATGGTACGCTCGCGT
Organism: Metschnikowia koreensis; assembly: GCA_030569435.1. Lineage (NCBI taxonomy): Eukaryota > Fungi > Ascomycota > Pichiomycetes > Serinales > Metschnikowiaceae > Metschnikowia > Metschnikowia koreensis. The sequence continues at coordinate 23,865 of JAJMKX010000033.1, read as the reverse complement.
ATAAAAACCACTGTGTTGGTCAACACTTTGAAGGAGATCGTTGAAGACTCTACTCAATTAGCAGATTTGCAACCGACTCTCTCTGAAGAAACAACAAAGATTGGGCAAATTGTCATTCACGCTGTTATACTGTCTGTGAGAGCCTTTGATGTGGAGTTTATTCTCAGTGAATTAAAGCCAGGCCTAGGTATGGAAACTAACATTGTACTCGATATTGTTAGGATTTTTAAGGAATTATGCAAAAACGAAACCGCGTTTTTACAAGAATCCATTACCACCTTCACGAAAAATTCTTTTCAAACCCCGGATCAAAACTTTGTTTTCGAAATGTTCATAAAGCTGTCGGACTTTTTTCATGACTCTCTCTTGTCAGACCCAGCGATAGCAAAGCTACCCATGCCAGTTATGAGCTATATCATTGTCCAAATTATGAACGAAATGCAGATGGTAAGCTTCCATTCCTTCGATAAACGGAAAAAAGAGGTTTCACAAGAAACTTTCAAACTCTGGTGGGTATATTCAATGGTGGTTCAAGAATACTTTAGTATTATTTCAGAAATTGCGTCGTTGTCGCAGATTTTAAGACTACCAAAAGAAGAGGTGAGCGCTCAATAAATATACAATTACATAGCTTTTACCGTCTTGAAATTTCATTCCGACGAGAAAGAAAGAAATGAAAGTCTCAAAAACAAATCTTAATAGTTACAAGGCTTTATTTAAATGGTCTTTGGTGAAATAGAAATAGAACAATTACCTTGCAATGTGAAGAAAATGTTGTCAAAATTGTTTCTGTGAGTAAAAATTCGAGCTGTCTCGAAAAAAGACATGACTTTAGCCGGTATTTATCCGTGTTGACTCATGAAAATAAGTGAAATTTCTGACTGCTGAAATTTGTCATCAAATGTAAGTATTTAAACGTATAGCATTGGGAATTGAGTACATTATGAAAATTAAATTTCTCAAATTGCACGTTACAAAACCAAATCTCTTCCCACAAGCCGCCCACTGCTGAATATGCAATAAGGAATGAGTTGCTTTATTTTAAAACATATTTTGCGATATCCTTCCTTTGGAAGTAGAAGCGTGGTATCTTTGTCCACCACTCTAGTCTTGGTATTTTATTTTCTGTTTTCAAGATTGACCAGGAAAAACTTTTGGTTTTGGGAGCGTAATATTTAACTTGACACACTTTAGTCAAAACTTTTAAAAATTACAAAAACTGCTACCAAATTCAACAAGATATACGAAAATTTTTCTGTTTTTATTGTTTTCTTATCGCTCACGTTAATCGCTTAATTAATTCATACTGTGAGAATAAATATAATGGAAAAATAGACCTAATTGGAGACATTTTATATTTTAAATGGGGGGAGGAAATTGCGAAATTGCGCAATTGCACGGCGTTACACATCATGCCGCGAGTAAAAGGTTTTGAAGGTCATTCGGGAAAATTCAAGAGCTTGATCTAGAAAGATTCCGTAGACACTCAATTGTAGCAGCAAACTCTTACAAATTAATGGTATAAAAGAAAGAAAAAGAAGAGAAGAAAAAAAAAGAGAGAAAAAAAAAGAAGCGAGAAATTCTGCCCACGAACAAGTCCTCTTGCTGTGAAATTACTGGGTTTCACTTTGAAGTGGCCCTTCGCGCAATGTCGAAAGGCAAAAGAAGAATTTAACATCTGAGGAATAATGCTAAGTAATTTCCAATCCAGTACCACATGAGCTGAACCCCAAAACTCTTCTAGTTAAATGAAACAGAGTCGATAATAGGGGGCGAAAGAGAGAATTGAATACAAAACAAAAAAAAAAAAAAAATAGCAACCTCGCACCGCGTCTGTTTTTTTTTTCTTCTCCGGCGAAAACCTATACAGTACGAATCTTCTTGTTGCCCACTCACTGTGAGCTTTGCTACATGCAGGCTTGACTTCGCCCAAGCCCCGCTTATGTATTGCGCAACCAAAAGGGTCCTTTCAAATACATGACTAAATTCGATAGCCTTATTTGCATGAGTAGCGGCGACTGATTTTTCCCACAAATTTTGTCGAATCTTTAGCTGATTCCATTTTTTTCTTTCCATAACTATCGTGGATCCAGGTTTAAGACTGCTGGCCCTCACCATCTAAAATTACCCACAGCTTTAGGTTGATGAATTTGAGCCCCGGGGCCAAAGTATAGTGGGTAAATCGGAACTATTTTTTTGTTTTTTTTTTGGAGAAAAAGCTTGTGAAACTCTAAAAAAAGCAAACGGGCGGCACCCATATTTTATGTTTCAAAAAGTCGAATGCTTCGAGCCCTCATATATATATATATACTTTCCCAATCAGGACTTGCCTTAGTTAAGAGCATTTAGACATATGAATAATATGGACGAGCGTCATAATGATGAATCTTGCCCGAACAGCTCTTGGGAACCCGCAAGTTTATTCGTGAAACCAAAAGAGCCCCTTCTGGATCAATCATTAGCCCTGGATTTCGGGGTGTTTCTGCAATTCCACGAAATCTTTGGCAGCTTTCCACCAGGTGATCTGAATGGTCAATCTGACGATTTTTATGCGGCACTCCCACCGGCCATTGATGATGGATTAATGGGAAGCCTATTTATGGAAAGACTCTCGTTCTCGGATATTTCACATGGGCATCCAGCTTCAAGTGCGCCACTAGATGTTGATCTTTTGCGGCCTGAGGTTCCCGAAACATTGGTGGCCGAAAAAAATTTGCCTCTGTATGTTGAACCCCCTTTCACGCTCACATCAATACATCAGACTCTGTCAGTAAGTCCAGAATCTCTGCAAGAAAACACAAGCACTTGTACTCCTCCTCCTTCTGCTGCTAATTTCTCGAGTGCATTGACTACTCCGACACCACCAGCTAATGTAGTGAAGAAGTCCCCCGAAACACCGAACCGAGACTCACTAAGAGACCCCGTTCAAGTTTACATAACACTCATTCCACTAATTAATACTGTGAATCCTTTTAATTTCGGCACTCTTTTGACAGCAGCATTGCGAGAATGCCTGGACCAAGTGCCAATTGACGAATTTTACAATTTGCTTTTCAATGCTGACGATCCCGATCACGTGACTGCCACGCCAGTGGACGGAACAAAAATACATCAGGCAGAAGCCACAGAATTGACTCCATATGCACTCAAACTATGTTATTTCGTTCTCGAAACATTTAGGCTGTCAGATTCAGGGGCCGGTGCCTTCACTGCAGGATTGGTGAACAACTTCCTGCTTTTGTCCATGAATGTGAATGAGATTCTTCGTGTTTTTCTCGCTATTAAAGTCATATTTGACTGTGTTGAAACGGTGGATGGTGGCTCGCCAATGTCCGCAAAACTTTCCCGTCAACTGATCTACCAGGCTTACTACATCATATGTCAAAAACTTTCCCACAAATACCCTTGTCGTTCAGTTAGCCTGCAAGTCGTTGAAAATCTCGTTTTGGGCCAGTCAAGATTTGGGAAACTTATCAAGTTGGTATATCCAGATTTGGCCACCAAAAGACTAGGAAGAAGAGGCCAATCACGATACCATTATCTTGGCGTGAAATGGAACGAGAAAGTCATGGACAAGGATATGAAGCGCATGGCTGAGCTAGAGTTTTCTCAAATCCAAAAGGAGTTGCAATCATCCCTCGGAAAAAAGGAAGAAAAACGAGATCCTCCTCTTGCCATGATTTCTGTTGGAACCGAAACTCAATATTCCAAGTCGAAAAAGAGCGAGCTCATACAACCTGCTCTAGCAACCACCAAAACATCACTATACAGTTTTGTGAATTCATCCAGTAAGTTTCCCAAAGGTGATTGCTCTCCGCGTGTATGGCAAACTACTCCCGGAGAAATCCCAAAACAGTCACAGTGGTCTAAAGCTAGAGTGGAGCATTCTGTCAAAGTTTTGAAGTCCCGCAATATTAATGTTGAACCATTACTAGAAGCGTTCAATTCAAGTGCAGATTCTTCCGAGTTCTCCACTGGCTTTTTTGAGATCTTTTTCCAGATAATGCACCGATTGCTGGATCTTCCAACTCCGCCTTCTGATGACGCGTACTTGCATCTTTATCTTATTGTGATCCTTTTGCTCTCTCCGTTGATACTCGATTCTTCTCAAGAAGGTCCTTTGGATACAAAAGCGAAACTTCGTTGCTCGTTAAATAATTTTGTCATACGCCTCCAGGGTGATTTCGCAAGTTTAGCTACTAAGGATTTGAACAACTTACTGAATTTCATCAAAGTTTTGAAACGAATGGTCCACATGAACAAATTATTTCTGACGCGCATCAAGCTTTCTCTAGCTAAACGAACGTTGAAGGAAATCGTTGCGGATATGTATCAGATGGCGGAAATTCAACTAGACTTATCTGGCGACAAGACAATCTTGGGCCAAATCGTTATTCGAGCGGTTATCATGGCGATGAATGCTTTCGATTGCAAACTTGTGTCTGAAGAACTGGAGACTGATCCCTTGGATTATAATGGCATCATCCTAAAATTAGCCATGGCATTTATGAATTTAGCCATTATTGTGACAGAAAAGGGCCTGCAACTTCAAGAAGCGATGGGCTCTGATAGTTCAGAAAACAAAACATTCGATTTGCCCTTCAGAATTTTCAATATTCTGTCACTCGTCTTTCATGAGATTTTCTTATCAGATCCCTTAGTTTTGCAACTCCCCATCCAGGTGATCAGTTTTGTGCTTCTTCAAATAACCAACGAAATGCAGAAAGTAAGCTTTCATGATTTCTCAAAACGGGATCCCGAGTTATCGCGAGAAACTTTCAAAGTTTGGTGGGTCTACTCGATGACAGTTCAAGAATATAATGGACTAATCTCGGAAATAGTCGCTTTGAGTGGGCGATTATCTTGAACGAGCAATATCGTAATGAAAAGAAGATGAGAAAGAAAGGAGTAGAATCGCAGGATACGCCTTTTATTAGTATCACTTTTTACATAGATTCTTTCTCTCAATTTCTTTCTTTTCCTTTTTTCTATGGAGCATGTATTCACGGTTTTGCAAAACATGCGCAGAAAATGTTTAGTTTTCAAGCAAAATGTCTCATACACATGGATAGAAAAAATTCGGAAACTGTTTTCAGATCTTCAACATTCAGTAATCATAATCATCTTTCATCTAATCTGGCCCTATCGGGCAGCCTGCGTTTTTTCCGCGCCCTTATCTTTGGTGGAAACTTCGCCTTGGTGCGCGTACATAAAATCTCGTGAAAGCTCAAAACCTGCAGACCCTGAAAACCCTGTTCTGCATCAATTCGTTGTCAACGGATCTTCAATTTATGCGGATCTTCGAAAATCACAAGAAAACACCGTTTTGAAAAATTATTTAGATACATATGAGGGAAATCCGACCTGCTTAAGTACAGAAACACACGCATGCTATTCGATATAGCTTACGAAGATCAGCATCTACTGAATACAAGCGACTCTACCATGGAGAAAAATATCCCATTGTCTGGAAATTGTATATTCCCCGGGCGAGAATATAGTTCTAACTTTTCTTCACAAGTTTTTGTGCCTTCACCACTCACATCCTCTAAACTTGATCATATACAAACAAACGTGGATCCACTGGAATTTAGGAGATCCAGGTCATATGGGAAAATGCCTCATATTGGCGAATTTTCATCCGGACTCGCTTTTCAGGAAAGTGAACCTTGGGAACAGACTGAAGATATAAACGATGACCCATCTCTCTCGAAATTTTTTGAAAATCACCCTGCTTCAAATCTTGCACCCCAGTCTTCTCCAGAACAACAAGGGGGTTTAGAAAATGAGCATATCAATAATGAAAAGGCGGCAAATATCAAAGAACGAAATAGAAAAAGCGTACAAGACGCCCAGAAAAGATATCTGGGATTAATGCCACATATCAATGAGATTTCCGCTAAAACTGTCAATCAACTATTAGTTCATGTTTTACGTGACTGTCTGCACAACATACGTCTCGATGATTTCTACAACATGCTTTATAGTGAAAAAACTCCCAGTGATTTGGGCTACCCACCTGAAACTGACCTTGAAAACAAAATCGATAGGAAAAAATGTTCTGATTCAAAGCTTGAAGAGCTTACTTTGTGTCACCTTATTTTCGAAACATTTAAGCAAGAAGATGCTAACTTTAGTCTAAACTTTGAAGTAGTTCGAAGAACCTTTTTAGGAATCAAAGTTTTGTTTGACTCCTTGAAACCAGCACATGAAATGTCGTCACTGAAAAGTTGTATTTTGCGGTCTTCGGTGTATAAGGCTTACTATATCCTCTGTAAGAAACTCGCCCAAAAATACTCACACAATTCAAACGATTCTCTTGATGAACCGCGCAAACTTTTGCTCACTCAATCCCAGTTTGGCAAAGTCATGAAAATTGTTTTTCCCACAGTAGAAGTGTGTCAAAGGGGAAAAAGGGGTGATTCAAAATTCAACTACCGAGGAGTCACTTGGAACACCTTCGTTGTGGATGAGGAGATCATTAGCCTATCCCAATCGTCGTTGCCCGATCTCGAAATAATGTTCAAAAATTCTCATCACAAAGCATTACTGAATTGCAAGGAACCTAGAAAGAGAAAATGAGACGATATTGGAGAAACACTGGCCTTCACTTCTGATACCAAGATGACCATTTCAGAGCCGACTTTGATGAGTCAAAAACCTTTGTACAGCTTCGTTTCTTTGTCAAGTACTTACCCCACTTTTAACTGCTTTCCTCGCACATTGAATATTGTTCTTGGTCAATCCCCACGACAAGCAAAATGGGCACTAGATGCAGTAAAGAAATCTATCACTGTTTTGAAAAAAGAAGACATAATACTAAAGTCTTTATCATGCAATTTAAATCAGACAGGGTTTTGTGCAAAATCGATGGAAACTCTATTTGAAGAGATCATTCTGAAACTTCATGGTTTAACGGATGCATCACGTGCAGATGATCTTTGTTTACACTTATATCTTGTGGTATTAATCTTGGTGTTTCCAATCGTACTTTCTTCAAACAAAGAGGTATCGACTCGACATAAAACACACCTTCGCGAAGCCTTGATTAATTTTATCAGCCGTGTTGAATTAGTTCCGATGTTTTCGATACGGTCTCAAAACCGCAAGGCCTTCACCGGGATTTTGAAAAGGCTTATTGATTTTACCGCATTATCCATGCTACTACATAGTACATCAGCAGCAAAGAGCATCATAAAGGCGATGATCGGTGACACACGGCTCAAATCGGAGCGCCAATTTGAATCCACAAATAACGAGCCAACAATCGAAGAAATATGCACCAAATCAGCTTTCATGGCTTGTAGTGCATTCAACTGGAAATCGGTCGAAAAAATGTCCACAAGCTCGACAGACTTTGTGGAAATAATAGAATGCTTATCAAAGGTATACATCGACTTTGCGTTGAAAGTATCCGAGAATATCTCAAAGATACCAGACCTCATGAACGATGAGGACTTGCAGTCTGATTCTTTCGATTTAATGCACCAAATCTTTACAAATATGGTAGCGGAGTTTCATGAAACGTTTTTGGGAGATGGTGTAGTGAAAAAACTACCGATGATGCTTATCAACAATTTTTTGTTTTCCGTTATGAATGAAATGCAGAATATAAGTTTTCGGTATTTCGCTAAACGGAAAACTGAATTGTCGACACAACTATTTCGAGCTTGGTGGATTCATGTCAACATGGTACAAGGATACATGTATGTAATTTCCGAAGTGTGTGCTTTGAGTCAGCACTTATCTTGAAGTTGAGATAAGCGGGATTATTTCGATTGCGGCTTTTTAACTTGCGATGAAGTGATAAAAGGCATCGTGATTCTGATTGTTTTTTAAGCAGTTTGCCAATGTTGGCGTATGATGAAGGTGAATTGAAATGAGCACGTGAGTAGCGTCACGTGCTAGCAGTGAATGATCTTCACTGATGGGAGGAAGTCTAACTTCTTTTTTTCTTGCTTAATTCAGCGGGAACTCAGCCGGTTCCCGAAATTATATCTTATTGGACATACTCCAATATAATTATACATATAATTTCTCGTGTTTCAATGGCCAAAAAGTGTTTGGGATTTCAATTCCGTGCTCCGATCTGCCAATTGCACACATAATTTACGTCTATTTGAACGCGAGGTGAATTTTTATAGTGAAGTCTCTTTAAGTGTTATTTAACTTTGGGATAAAGCCCAAATTCCCACTAAGTCCTTGGGAAAAAGAGTCACCCACTTTTTCTCCTGTAAAGAATGTTACGTACTTACGTTCGGTGACGTCCGACAACCTCACGTGACTTTCATCACATGCTACAACAAGATTCCGGAAGCAGCGTGAACCAAATCAGTAACGTTTACTTTCCTTTTTATTTCTTTTGTATGACTAAGAATTAATAAACCCTGGATCCATTATACGAGTCAACTGAAACTCCCAGAATCCTGACAAAAAAACTTGGGGGCCTGGCCGAAAAAAAAAAAAAAAAAAAAAAAAAAAAAAAAGCTGTCTGTTGATGTTCGCCGCTAAAGTTCAACCCGCGCGTTCTTAAAAGCCCCGATCGATTCGGCCGGAGTTGACGATCGGGATCTCGCAAGATCTTCTAGCCGGAAGTTTGAATTGCCGGTGCATTAAAAAAAAAAGAAAAAGGAGAAGAAAAAAAATCAATAAAGAAAAAATTCTAACTGATATCCTGAAAAAAAAAAAGTTTATCGGAAGCATCAGGAGGAAACCACTTTAGAATTGAAGAAGTTCCATCATTTCAAAGTGCACTGAAACTGCAGCCCAGGTTTGCTCAGTCGGATAAATTCTCGAATCCTCAAAAGTGCATTATGGGTGAAACCAATATTTTTGGTGAAGACATGGAAATAGAAAGGGCTGGTCCACAATTCTGTCTCTCGTTACAAAAGGAAAATTCAAATTCAAATACAATCACAAACTCAAACACAACCTTAAACTCGAATCCACAACAGCAGACAGAGAGCCCAAACCAAAATATCACTAACAATACAAATAACAATACCAATAACAATACCAATAACAATAACAACACGTTTCATGGATTCAAGGTGAGATCTGAGAATCCCGATTCAATTTTCCTGCGTCCTTTAAATTATACAATGCCCTTCAATTCTGAACACAGCTTTTCAATTGGACCTTCACCAGGCAACATAAGACAAAGCGCAAACATCAATCTTCCCAGGATATCTGAAATTCTACAATCGAATCCAAATCCAAATCCAAATCCAAATCCACGTCTACAAAATCATCAAATCATTCCGCCGCAAGATAGGAGTCTAGGGGTTGATCTGCTCGACCAGCCATTTACAGAAGAGCGTCTTGAAGATGCAGCTGTAAAACTTCTTCCTTTGGTCAACACCATAGGTCCGACAACGTTTGGAGCGCTTTTGATTGAAGCTTTACATATGTGCCTGCATCATATACCGATCGATCTCTTCTTCAACATGCTTTATAATAGATATGATCCAGAGAATCTAGAAGCAACGCCAAATGATGGTATGAAGATCGATGGTACTGTTTCTTCGCCGTCCACAGTCAATGCTCTCAAATTCTGCCACAATATCACGAATTTATTTGGACCTGGTACCCAATCTGCGGGGCTCTATGCCCCTGATTTGGTCACTAATGAAAGACTTACTCTATCCACGGTAAATGAAGTCCTGCGACATTTTGTAGGCCTCAAAATCATCTTGGATTCGTTCATCTTGGTTCACAGTGTCCCTGTTTCCAAATACGCTATCTCCCGGTTGGATATGTATAAATGCTACTTCATTATTTGCCAAATGCTCAAGCACAAGTATCCAAGCAAATCTGAGTCTTTGCTTCCTCAAGATAACCTTGTATTCACCCAAGCGGTTTTCGGCAAGCTTCTCAAATTGGTATACCCCGATTTGGTGACAAGACGATTGGGAAGAAGAAAGGAGTCAAAATATCACTATCTTGGGATCACTTGGAATCACTCGATTGTTAATGAAGATATCTTGGAGTTGCTTCATCTCGACCTTCACGAAATCAAATTGTATTTTCAAAGCAAACGTTCATCATTACCTGAACAACAGTCAGCACCACTCTTTTGGGACATAAACTCCTTGGAGAATTCTCAGCGAAAGAAGATGAAACCATCTCCCTCAAACGCGGGGAAAATTTTGCATAGCTTTGTCACTGTTTCATGCACATTTCCGACTTTCCCTTGGAGTGCCCGCATGTGGGACATTATACCGGGACAAAAACCTTCACTTTCCAAAGATACTAGTCACATTATTTGGAACTCGGTCGCAATTATGAAGCAGTATGATGTCGATGCTTCACCTTTAATTCAGACTGTGGAATATTTCGACCGTTTGAGTGAGGTTGGAACAGCCTTCTTCAAAAATGCCGTGAGGCTTTTGACCGCTTTGGAAGAAAATTCAGCACCCAAGCAAGCCTTCTTGCACTACTATCTCATTGTTTTGTTATCAATCTTCCCCGTTATTCTCGCATCCGATGAAGAAATTACTCGCAATAGGAAATTGGAAATTCGAACATCCTTGTCTAATTTGGTGACCACTGCAGAATCTCTCTTCGAGAAAAAGAAAACAAGCGATCTGAGCTTTATAGCATTCACAAAAATTATGAGGAAAATGATACAGCTCAATACGATGTTATCTTCGGTCACCAGGAGTAATGATGTCGAGAGCATCGTATGTGATATGTCTCGTCATATCCATCAAGCATGTGTTGAAAAGGAGCCTGGTTCTCAATCTAAAGCCGAGGAATTTGTCCTCCGAGCCATCGTCATGGCCACCAATGCATTTTATCGCACGAAAGAGATGCCCAGCAAAAGCGCAACTGATACTCAAACATTCATTCAATCCTTGGCAAAGAATCTTACCGACAATATACACCAGTTCAACCAACTGATTCTGCTGATCCCTAATTCAATGAATGCTATGGATTTTCAATATGGTGGTTTTGATTTGACGTACCGGATCTTCAAAATGATGGTCCAACTTGTACATACGTGTTTCTTGGAAAACCCTCTCGTTTTCAATTTGCCAATTCAATTGATTTGCTCCATTATTCGCCAAATTACAGATGAGATGAAAATCGCAAAAATTTGGGGCGTTAGTACCGAAGATCAAAACTCGCACAATGAAACCATTCGGGCATTAACTTTGTTTTCGGCAACCATACAAGATTATATTTCAATCCTTTCAGAAACTGCAGGTTTATTTGGTATTTTGAGTAAGCAGAAAACGTGTGTTCAGGTGCCCTAACACTCGAGGAGGCTCAAACAGTTTTCATGTCTTACTCGCTTGAACCTGGAAGTGGCGCATTACGATTAATGGAGACGCATTTGACTTCTCAGGACAATCACCTAGAATGAGAAGTTTCTGTATCTTTGAAACTAATAAATCCCAAATACCACTTGAACGTATGATCTTCCGTGAAAACTCGTCTGTTTTAATAAAGCCGATCCCAGAAAAAAAAAAAAAAAAAAAAAAAAAAAAAAAAAAAAAAAAAAAAAAAACAGCAGAAGACCTCCGCTATTCTACCCTGTTTTGCTCTTGCGCGTCAAAGGATCAGTTTCCTAAGAAATGAAGGAATTTTCTTACAGGCCATGCCCCTATTCGAAGAAAGTAGAATGATGGTATTGTTCAATAAGCTTATTGGGATGGATATCTCTTGGAATGATTTCTGCTGGCCTGATTGATGTCGGTTAGATGCAAGATTTATGTTACAACCACTTTCGAAGCAGCTTGTCCAATAGAGATGGGAATTCATTTCAACAAAGAACTAGGAATTATGGCAAACTGAAGGGCGAAAGTGGAGTTAAACCGTAGAATTCATTATGCAAGATCTGACTTTCGTGCCGATCTGATATTCCATAATTCATCAATAAAAAGTCATTCCAGAACCTCATGAAAGGTTTAAGCCATCTAGGAGGCGGAACTCATCTTTGCTGGGTAGAATTGAAAGAAAATAAACGGTCTGTTACTAACGTTTGGTGACTAAATTGGGATATCGGAATTTTACATAGGAGAAGAAGAAGAAGTATAGAGTGCGTTTCTACTGAGACTGGAGCAGAAGAGGGAAAATCCGTGGGAAGCAAAATTTGCTAAATTTTGAAAATTTTACCCGCCACAAAGATAAGTGCAGGCGTCTACGTCCAAAAATGTGGCCTCAACTGCAACTTGACTAGCCGTTTATTCAGGTCAACGCCAGTTGAATGCACACCCTCGGAATAGACTGGATGATGTCATTTGAGGCTTTATAAGTGGGTCGAAGAATAATCCCGGACAAGAAATTGAAATCTTCGGGATTTTCACCTTTGACATATTGGGGGCTTAGTCTATACTAACTTTATACTTTTGATGGGACCTTTTAAAAAATTTACCCTGCAAGATTTCACTGAGTTCTCATATTAATTGTTTTATTTTTTTTTCCTCGATAATGCGAGGCCGAGGCAATCTCTGGAGTCTGGACCCTTGGCCTTTACAAAGGATCCGTCTAGAACACTTTTTTGATCAATACCAGGAGTTAATATATCAGAAAGCTTCCAGGCAAACATCTTCACAAATTAGAGAAGAAGCTATTTCTTTGAAAAATTTTAAAATAATGCAAGAAGTTAAGACCCCTATCTGAACGCCATTCTCCACTGTGGCGGAAATAAGTCGCAACAAGAAAGATTGTCCGGATCTATGCAGCCCGGGAATGTGTGCAAGTTTCCGATGGTGCTTATCTCCGAGCATCGTAAACTGCACGACTGTAGATACTATCACTTTCAGATCTGTTTGTAATTTTTAGTAAAGTTGGAGAGTATATAAAAATTCCTCTAGACTACTAAAAAAACGAGGAATTTTAATTTTGACCCCAAAAGTAATTCTTGCTATGCCACTCGCTGCTGCCAGGATTTGCGACGCCAGACGCGAGGAGCTCAACATACAGGAAAAAGGGAAAACGGGGGCGGGTAACGCTTTTTGACGGATTAAGCCTTGTCATGCGACGGCTGTTCTTAATTTTGCATTCCTAATAAACAACCTTTTGCAAAATTTGAATCTTGTATTCACACAATTCAAATAGGAATATGTAGTTTGTTTCAATTCTGTTAATAGAATTTCAACATACGGCTTTATTTCCTTTTTTTTTTCATATAAGATAAAATGAAGCAAACATAAACCACCTTCCGCTCTTGCGATTGCCGTGGCTTTCAAACATTTTTTATAAGCAGGTCAGACTGTACAGGGTTGTTGCAAAAAGGCCGGTTACTTTATGAATTGGCTGGTATGCATATGCGACACGATTTACTTCGCGTTGGACTCGCTAAAGGCCGAAAGTTAAAAAAAAAATAGAGAAAGGGGAAGGGGAAAAGGATTGGGAAAAATCCCGCACCAGTAACTGAATTTGGGTCTCTTGAAGCTTGCCGTTTCTTTTCACAAAAGAAAGCGTCTTCATTGGTCAGGAATCTGAGACAAGTCTTGTACGTACCCAAAACGTCCTTGACTTGACTCCAAATTGAATACAGAATGCCATCAACGTGACGTAATCCCTTTTTGAAAATTCCTGAGTCTTTGCAAGAGATAAGTGCATATCAAGACAAACCTGCATTGCTTTCCCTTAGCCCAACTTGCATCAAAATTCCACTTTTGGCGATCGCCAATTATTTTTGACCGATGATTGTCGCGAAGTACTAGTCGCTCACATTCCCAACACAAGTAAGGCCCTTCTAGTGTAGATCTGTATATTGAAGACAGCCTCTTCTTTCTTCCCAACGATCTTGGAAGATTCGATCGCTGTTTTTGAAAAGTTCAGGGCATTGGATCGATTCTTTTGACGAAAGCACGAAGACCAAGCGCAAGAGATACCTCTACTATCTCCGAAGACCAATTCCTTAAAAGAGCACGGGTGTTGAAAATGGCAACCAATGATGACAAAATCACCAAGAAACAACGACCAAATTCTCAAGACTACAATGATTCATCCTTGAATCTTCGATCACTTCTAAACGACGATTTCTCCCCAAAGTTTGTCGTACCGGGGCACTTGCCGTACCCAGATCATCGAAATCCGCTGAATCAAAACCAAAGTGGCTTAGCTGTGGCACATAAGATGCCAAATCACACCTCACAAATTGATTCCCGTTGTGAAGATCCTAAATTCTTTAATGAAATGGGGCATAGTAGCGGAATCAGGGACCCTGAAAAGGCTTTTTCGGAGATCAAACACAGAATCAATGATATAAACAATCACAATTTTAATTTTCTACTAGTAGAAGTTTTACAGCGCTGTCTGCATCAATTTTCGCTCGATGAGTTTTTCATTCTACTTTATGTTTGTAAGACGCCTGAAAGTTTGGCCTCAAACTCCATCGCTGGCACTCAAATTGAAAAGTCAAAGTCTAATCCTTTCAAACTTGAAGGGCTAAAATTTTGTCGTCTTTTCATCGAAACTTTCCGCCAATATCACAATCACTTTGAAGCACTCATGCCTCTTCCGTTTCCAGCTCCACAATTCTTATCAGTAAAGATGCAACCATTGCTTCTGAATTTTCTCGCAATAAAAGTGCTCCTTGCACTGATCAAATTCAGCAAGACTGAAAGTTTGAAAAGTGCATCTATTTCACGTTCGGCAATATATAAGGGGTACTATGTTACTTGTCAAAGATTGTTGCGCAAATATCCAATTCCATCAACCCAACGGCAAAATAAAAAGAGTATCGTCTTGGGACAATCCCATTTGGGTAAGATCACAAAGCTACTTTTTAAAAACGTGACCATGAAGCGTTTAGGAAAAAGAGGAGAGTCGTCATATTACTACCTTGGGATCACTTGGAATGAGTCAGTAATTGATGAAGAAACATTACGTTTGATCAAGCTTGATTTACCCCAATTGCAGAATCATTTTAAAATCACAGATGATAGACTGGAAGACCCACCAGTCCTATCTAATCACCCAATTAATATATCTGAACACGCAAGTTTGGCACCTGCGCCGCTACAAGTATTTCCGAAGCGAAGATCGAGCTTCGTGGACTTCTCAAGCAACTTTCCTGCTTTCCATACTCCTCCTCGTTTATGGGGTAGTTTGCCGTCTTCGATGCCCCAACCTTCTCAATGGGCGCAAAAGATAATCACGTCATCCGTGAATGTATTGAGATGCTACAATGTCAATCTTGTGCCTTCATTGGTACAGTTTAATTCAAACCCAGTGTCGGGGCACAACCAAACTCAATTCCTCAATACGTGTTATCAAGATCTTCTATTCTTAGCACAGCAAATGTCAGCGCCAACTGTGGCTTTCTATCATTTGTACCTAATCATAGCACTTGTATTATTCCCTATTGCGCTTGCCTCGAATGAAGAGATGAGTGACAGTGCTAGAAAGGAGTTTTGCCTTGCGTTGAAAACATTCATCACACGGCTAGAAAATTCACAGTGTATCTTGCCGGTTGATTTGAGGGGGCACGCTCAATTTCTTGAGATGGTGAAAAGAATCATGCACCTTTGCAAGCTTTTACTGACAAATGTGCAAAGTCCTTCAGTTCGAAAGCAAGTGAATGACTTTCCATTGGATTTAAAAGCTTTATCCAAGAACCCAGTGGAGCTAAAAACGCTTGATTCCACTCAGGAAAGAATACTTATGAGATGTATTGAAATGGCGAAGAGTGCATTAATAAAAGAAGATAATCAGGCGCTTGAAGATAACAATCCAGTGCTTCATATTGAAGAATCTTTGAGAAAATTGCTTGTTGTACTATCGAAGGTACTTTTCTGTGTACCTGCCTCGATTTTTGTTCATGCTTTGGCACATGAGACTATTCACTGGCCGTACCAATCACTAAAGACTGTGGCTACTGCTATCCACAGATCCTGTTTCTCGAGCCCCTTCGTGTTGAGGCTACCAATCCATGTTTTTGAATCGACTTTATTACTTATGATTACGGAATTACAATTAGCGAGCTTCTCTGAATACGAAGATAGCACCAATGAATTGTCGCCAAAAACGTTCCAAGTATGGTGGCTACAGAAAGCACTAATACACGAATACATGGCCATTCTTTCTGAAGTTGCTGGTTTGATCAATTTGACTTCGAGACCGGATTATTGAGTTTCGAAAGGTGAGGAAATAGGTATTTCGAAGTTATATTTATAGTCCAAATGCACTTAGATCTGCCCTTCCAGTGTCTATTGAAAAATAATAAGGCGTCTAAGACATCTTCGACAAGAATTAATGTATAAAGATTACGTAATGCAAAAATAAGTTAGAGTTTTATACTTGAGCTAAACCCAGTTGTTTCCCCACACCGGTATCCTAAGATCTATAGTCGGCATTGATGGAAACGTAGTCGTAAGACAAGTCACATGTCCAGAACAGCGACAGCTGGCCACCGCCTGTCTTCAAATCGATCTCGATTTCCAAATCCTCATGCTTCAAGATTTCCGATGCACGGGCCTCATCCACGTTTTCAGGCTCGCCATCCACGAGTAATTGGAGACGTTCAGAACCATCAGTAGGCACAAAAGAAACGCTAGTTCCGGAAGTATTTACTGATTCAGCACCAACATCGGCATAGCCGATCGCACACAAAATTCTGCCCCAGTTGGCATCGTTACCAAACATGGCGGTCTTGAATAACGACGAGTTGGCCACGGTCAGGGCCACTTGCTTTGCATCTTTATACAGCAAAGCATCTTTCACGTTAATTTTGATGAATTTGGTGGCTCCCTCACCATCACGCACCACCAACTGAGCCAATTGTTGGGCGAAATCGGTGATTTCTCTGCGAAGAGTCAGGAACGCTTCAGAAGATTCAGACACGCTGTCAATAACTGGACCTCCAGCAGCACCATTGGCAATAGCAATGATGGTATCGTTTGTGGAAGTGTCTCCATCAACAGAGATCGAGTTAAACGAGCGATCAGTGGCATACTTCAAAATTTGCTTCAAGGCCAGAGCAGAAACAGGGGCATCGGTAGCGAAGAACCCAAGAAGCGTGGCCATATTGGGGCAAATCATTCCGGCACCTTTCGCTAAGCCGGCCAACGTGTACGTGTGTCCACCAATATCAAATTGTTTGCTCACCAACTTGGGGAACGTATCGGTGGTACAAATAGCATTGGCACATGCAAGCCAATGTTTGTGAGACGACCCCAAATCACCATTGGCCAATTTCGGGATTCCAGCTACGATTTTATCTATGGGCAAAGTATTGCCAATGACTCCTGTCAGCATTACTAAGGAGGAAGTGCCCCTCTTGTTGCCAAAAACTTCGTCCGTAGTTTCAACCATGGCACGTGCATCCTTCATTCCTTGAGTACCAGTAACGGCATTTGCATTGCCTGAATTCACCACGATCGAATTGATAAAAGACGTCTCTTTGAGCGTCTGTACAGAAACTTGCACCGGAGCTGCCTTAAATTTATTTTTGGTAAATACTGCAGCGGCCACTGCATCTTGCCCGCTGGTATTATGAAGTAATGCCAAATCAAGAGAAGTGCCGTTTTTCTTTACCCCACAATGGCTGCCTCCAACAACAAATCCTTTGGGATAAACGCCTGTTTTGGGAACAAACCGCTCGGCTTTGGAGAGCGTGTATAGACGCTGACTGAACTTCATGATTTTTTTCTTGTTTGTGTGTGGATAAAAAGCGAAGAGAAAATAGGGTATGTTTTTTTTTTCTTCTAATCGTCGGTCTCGGGCTACCATCGGACAGCGGTCGTGTGCACGTGACTGTGCAAGGGCTGATAACGGACCGCGCCTAACCGGATTAGGCAAGCGTGAGTCAACCTTAAGCTTGGAACAAATAACACCGGCCGTCTTGGGTGGAAATTGGGGGATTGAATAATTTTTATATAATCTTTTTGATAATAATATAAATTCCTTCTTGTGAGAATCTGAACGTACGGTACTCTTGTCAATATTACTGCTGAATTCGGTGAAATAGGGCCCTGTTCAATGTTTACAATGAGGTATTTCTGGTGGTCGCTTTTTGGAAAAAAAAATAAATAAATAAAGAAAATAAATAAAGAAAATAAAGAAGAAAACCCATAACAGGGCTTGAATTATTACAGTGGTCTTGATTCGAACGTCAATCCTACAGTGAATGAGCGTGACAAAGTGAAGTTCCACATTGCGAGACTAGGCCCTGATAAGACTCGATCACGTGGAAAATAGAAGAAGGATGGAGACCTTTTTCAGCGGCTAGAAAGAAATGATAGAAAATAAAAATTTAAGTACGGGTCCTTAAAAGTGAGTCGCTGGTACAGATCTCTTATTTCTCAACCCTGCCAATAGTTGTAGCCTCATACAACATGAGTTTTCTAAGAATCGCACGCTAACTTAAAGAGAACATATATTAATTCATCAAATACAGATCTGTCCTTGTACTCCTTGTTCGACGAGACTTGAAGCAAAGTATAAATCCGGCAACTTGAAAGAATTTTAATTTTCAGAAAAAACTCAAATATTAGTAACAAAATTCAATATCTCCTCAATTCTGCCAGAATCATTGTATATTGTATAATCAGGAAAGGAGGGCCCTTGGACCAAAATCTGAGACAATAGGCGCATCAAGCGTTGCCAATTCTACCCTCGGGTTGTGCACACAAGTACGCGTGCCCTCGAATTGACAGATCCTTCCAACCAACACCGATCCTAAACCGGGATTTTGTCACGTGACAAATGCGTTGGCTGGCCCCTTCAGCAGAACTCAGAGTGAACACGTCCACATTTCTAGTTCCTATATTCCAGGCTTAAATTTAAGCAACTTCTTCAATTTTTAAAAATTATGACTGCAACTACTAATGAACAAATTCCTGTTTCAACAGATGAGATTTTCAGTGAAGACGAGTTTTCACAAGAACCAAAGGCTGTGGAAACAACTATTGAACGGTACTCGCACCAAGTAAGAATCGTTTTTCATCGATTTCCATAGAGTAGGCAATGCTGAGTTATCGAAGGAAAGTCCTCGTGAAGATATTCTGTTTATGGCTGATTGGATTGCTCTGACCATTATTGACTCCAGTATTCTGGATGCTGATTCCGATGTGCCTGAGTATAAAATGGTGGAGACTAGTATTGTACAATTGTTACGCACAAATGCTTTCTTCAAGACGTTTTTGGTTGCAAGTGACCGCAACATGTTCAAATATTATTATCCTACAATGAAACAGCATCACCTTATTTTTCAAAAGGGCAACCAGAGAATTGCAGAGGCTATTCGCACAAAGTTCCCCAGTTTGATTACTGATGGTAATTTGAGTAAGTATCATGCTTCTGAATTGGGGCACGTGATTGATGCAATTGGCAAAGCAGCACAGAAACAAATGTCGTTTGCTCGTCTTAATGCCACGGTGGAAAATGAGGTAATTACCTTGATGATTCAACAATGGAAGGGTAAAACCGTCGAGGGTTTGGATGCCATTATTTCTGCCATTGAGAGATTTGAAAGTAGATACCCTGCAGAAAAACACCTTTATCCTGTGCCATTGATGTCCTTATTGAACAATTTCCTGGGGCTTGGAGAACGTCTTATTACCAACTGGTACAACCAGAATTTTTTGAAGTCCCAGCCTGCTTCAAACGTGCAAGTGATCAAGAAATTCGGTGAAGATTTATTGCCAATTTTGAATGTTCATGCCCAGGAACGTTACTGACTGCAAACATCTGTGTTGCTGAGACTCGCCCTGGCGTATGACACCAAGTTGGAAAACCAAAAGTACGCCCAAGATTTTGCTACCGTGAGCGTGCTTGACGAGTAAAGATC
The DNA here is from genome assembly GCA_030569435.1 of Metschnikowia koreensis. Classification (NCBI taxonomy): domain Eukaryota; kingdom Fungi; phylum Ascomycota; class Pichiomycetes; order Serinales; family Metschnikowiaceae; genus Metschnikowia; species Metschnikowia koreensis. The sequence goes on along the minus strand of JAJMKX010000033.1, from coordinate 4,118 downwards.
ATACCGAATAAACTTTCGTGAATCAAATTACGATCAATGTTTCTTATAAAACACGAAATAGTCGAATTCGAACTTTAAGTACCTAATCAAGTGGATTCGATACAATTTACTTGGTCGGAAGAGAAATTTTTAAAGATTGTAGAAGGCTACAAGAAGAATAATGAGTTTTACCTGAACACCCACAACTCACCACACTTCGGTTACGATACGTGGGAGTAAAAGTTCGCTGAGTTCTTTTTCTCGTCTATTTTTGTCTTTTTTTTTTTAATTTTCATGCAAAGAGATCGGCTAGTAGTCGGGCTTTCGTTTATGGATAATTTTGTCAGCTTAACGAATCTTCATAATCTACTTAGTAGTGGTGGGCAATGAGATCTTGAATGTAATTGTAGAACGCTTTTTTCACTATCAAAATGCCTTTGATGTAAAGTTGATGTGATTTAAAACGACTCAACCCCATATTAAAACTGGAAAAAAAAAATTAATAATCTAAATTTTTTGTCCCTTTTGTAGCTTTTCAAATATGCGAATATTGAAACAACAAAAAGTTTTAAACAGATAGTCAGATCGAAAAAGAAAGATCACCGCACACAGAAATACAAAAGTCGAGCAGAGTTGCTTGAGATGCAGAAAGATACAAAAGCACTGAAAAATTGAGCTAAATATATAGGAAAAGGTCGGATGCAAAATAAAATCTGGTGCTCCAGCTTCAAGTTGAGACTAACCAAATGAGCTGGTGCACTTGCGACTACGTTTTCGCAACTTCTATCTTAAAAGGTAAACACTCTTTTATGAGCGAACCTATCTTCGTAATCAACTTTAATTTGAAAAAAAAAAAAATTATTCTTTTAATTTTCTTATCCGATCATCAAGATTCGAGAAGTCTTCTAATGTTTGAATAAAATAGGCTAGAATCGAATTCTTTTAGTCTTTTTTTTTTTGTCTTCGCGCACTACCCTTTGAGAATCGCTTCAGTCAAATCCAAATGATCAGTGAAAAAAAAAAAAGAGAGGAACGATAAAAAATAGCATACACATACACACACAACATGAAGAAAGGAGCTCTCAAAGACTATTTAAAAGGTTTGCCCGGTCACAAAATCTTAAGACAGGTTGCCCGTTTGAACCTTGTTGCAGGGGACCCAACCACAGCATATAAACTCCCACCCACGGTGAAAAAACTCGAAATCATGATTATGGTCAAAGCCGTCCACCGTAGAATGATTGGCTTGAACCATTTTTGGAAGTGGAACTTGCCCACTTTGAGATTTCATAACGACGATGTTGAATTTGTCGTCACTCGCGTGAAACCAGAAGAAAAAGAGGATTACCCCAAAGTTCCATGTGCTCTTTTCGTCCATAAGACAAGCGGCGATATTACGAGAATCGACTGTAACAACATGCCTCATCTGCGGATTCTTCAGGCACTTGTCAATGCCACTGATGCCCAGCCTGTGCCCAAGGAGGACATCCCCCACATTCCTCTTCCCAAAGTTAGATTACAGTGAGTGTCTAAAAGCGGCTTGTATATAGATTCCGGGGATAGAAAAAAAACATGTAATAAAAGAAGAATAAGAATAAGATTAACAAAATGAAAAAAAAAAGTGTATGCATTTGTATCGTTGTGGCCGGATTCGGCCGTATGATTTCGTAGTTCTATGATGTTAAAAATTGGAGAAGTGCGTCCTTGCCCTTCACTTGCACAAGCTTGCGTATGTACTGAAGCTCTTCTCTATCCAAAAGAGAATCCGCTTTAGTCTGTTGTGCATGTATCGTTCCGTTCTTTGAGTTGTGCTCGTGAATTTTAAGTAGCGTTTCCACGGCCTCCATGTCTTTTTTCTTCTCCGATGCGATTTTCTCGTCGTACTGTTGAATATCTCGGAGAATCGCTTGTTTCTTGGCCTTGTTTCGCTGCATAAAGTCAAGCAATACCTGTTGCTCTGGGACACGGTAGACAAATGGCTCCTGGTCAGGGTCATCGGCATTTGTCATGAGAAGGAGCCGTGTCAGTTGTGGGGAGCTTTTGGCAACAATGCGGTCGCCTGGGCCAGCGAAATTTTGAAGGTAATCTGGTGTCACATTTTCACCCGACTCGGTCTCATCTTCCGAGTCCCCGTGCACATCCAATTCTGCCCGCCACGTATCGATTAATTCGGTATCTTTGGAAAGAAAACTTTGTGCTTGGAACTGCTCGTAATCCTGAAGCAGTTTCCCCTCTTGTTCGAAATATGGCTGGTCAGAAAACTTGACGAGAAAGTTGTTTGCACAGGCAAAACGGAGAAAATTGTGATGTGCGGCTGCATCAAGCACCAATGCATCCTTGAAACTGCGGCGCTCGGCCCAGAATGACGGCACAAGCGAAGCCACGTGGTTGGGACAACGCCATTTCTGGCCGCGTGTTTTCGCCAGGCACATCGGAAGCGGCAAACAGTCTAAATGCCACAGCAAGGGGCAGTAATCGCAGAATGTGAGTGTACGATGGTTTAAACCCGAGAGTCCACACTTATGGCACAAAAATGGGTTGCCTTCTTCATCATAAAGCAGTTCAATTTCAAGTGTCTCGTCACGATTGAAACCGGGAATCTGCCATCGGTTGGCCTTTGTATAAGAGATTTCCTGTTTAAGCAGCTGATCTTGGTAGGCATGTCCGTCGCCAGTCGAAACGCCAATAAAAGTAGAATCCCTGAGTTTTTTCGGAAGCCGAAACTCGGTGGGGATACGTCCATGATTCGAGTTTACCAACGAGCCAAACATGCCCAAATCATTCCAGACTTTACGCGGAGCAAGCGAGAGCCGGGCCGTACATTGGCTACAGTTCCAATTATCTTCCGGAACGTCTCTGAGCGGTGGATTGCAGCACAAAAGATGAAAAGATTTCGGGCAGGTATCACAACAAATAAACACACCAGTGCCACCACAAGTGGAACAGAAATCGTCATTATCGTTGGCATCCGACTCAGGTTCTTGGGGTGCCGGGGCTGCATTTCCAAGCAACGCATTTGACCGCTTGGGCAGAATGATTTTGATGCGTTTGACCGAAAAAGAGTTGGGGCTGCCTTGACCTTTACCGTCGTATTTTGGAGTTGGAGGAAGCTCAATTGTGGTGGTTGTTGTTGGAGAAAATTCCCCGGTATCCAGCAGCAGCAGCCGGCGCCGTTTACCCCTTGTTCCCTTCACTTTTGACCGCACGCTGGAGTCGCCAGTTAGACTTTCCAGTTTTGTCGTTTGTAAGTGATTTCTATATAAAGCTTCTCGCTCATCGATCTGTTCTTGTGTAAGCGGCGATTCTGCTAGCATCTGTGAGCCAGCAGCAAGTTTCCATTTGCGGCCTCTCCCGGCTCCGCCTGCCCTTTTTAGTTTTAATGGCGGTAACGCCTCTAATGGATGGCCCAGATATCCTGGTTTGGGCGCTGCCACTTCGGGCTCTACAAATACTGGCGTGCCTGTTGTTGCAGCAATTTTATGACGATTACTTGACTCGGGGGCCAAGTTGGGGATCTGCATCATCAAGGGCCCAGAGTTTCCCGGTTCATCTGTTTTTCTCCCACCCTTTTCCCTGATATCCGGACTGTTTTGAAGCAGAAGCACCAAGCTGGGTTTTTTCGCCCTTGGCTTATACTTGCGTTTGGCCACCACGCCATCTTTTGACGTTTTCACCGCATTTTTTCTATCGTTTCCATTTTCATCCTTATGTTCATTCGCATGTTTATTCTCATTTTCGTTCTCGAATTCAGACTCTACGTTTGTAGCGCGTTTGGGCTTTGGACCGGGCTTTTTCCGAGGTTTAGGCCCTGGTTTGGCCCGTTCGGGTTTTTGTTGGGCCAGGGCCTTGCCCACTGTTTTCTTTGGGCCCATTGGATTTACCTGAAAATGCGTCGCGTTATCTTCGTGTTTGAAATCCGTCGTTCAAGTAGTTTTTTTCTTTGGTGCAAATAGTGAGGGCGATTCCCAGGAGGAGGAGGAAAAAAAAAAGCACTAAAAAACCAAACTTTAATTTTTTTATTACCTTCTGGATGTGTGGGCTCTTTTTTGTGTAGAAATAAATGTGGACCAAATAAGTCTTAATTCGATTATCTTATAATTTCCTATAGATTTTATATGTGTGCTGGAAGTTTGCCTCCG
>JAJMKX010000032.1:0-42605 GCA_030569435.1 Metschnikowia koreensis | reverse complement strand
TTATTGGTATTGGTGCCGGTCCTCACGTTTCTGGTCAGGTACTTGTTATGGCAGATATGCTAGGTATGAGTGACCGCGCGCCTGCTAAATTTGTGAAAAAATACTTGGACTTTTTCCAGGATTCTCAAAATGCATTGGCTCAGTATAAGGCCGATTTGGCCGATGGGTCTTTCCCAAACCCAGATGTACATGGGTACAAAATGAAAAGTGACGTCTTGCGCCTGGTGAAGGCCTACGTGGAAAGCCAATGAGAGGGTCGCTTCTTTTCTCTCAATCTACAGATATTCTGCTTCTTCTGGGCCATTCTTCATTCTTTTTTCTTATCTTATTTTTTTAATTTGTTGAAGCATTAATGAATATGAGCATCGCTACTTTTGAACGCGCCAGAAGAATCAGTGTCTCTGACTTAATTACTCGTTCTCAGTTGAGCAAGGATCAATGTATCATTACAGTACAATTAATAGAAACTTTTAATACAATAATCTACACTAATATTCACTATTCGAGACAAAAAAAATCTAAAGAAAAAAATACTAGTTGGGGCAAGCTGGGAATCGAACCCAGGACCGCCCGCACCCTAAGCGAGAATCATACCACTAGACCACGTGCCCACTAGTGTCTGTGTGAGACGTGGAATCTTCTTTATTGAGTGTGATAAAATAGTTTTAGCATAATATGCACTCCCGGAATTCAAAAAATTGTAAAAACAAACATAACAAGACCCTTTAATTTGACTTCATCAAAAAAAAAAAAGAAAAATATTTTGCAATTTTTTTTAGCTCAGTTTCTTCAAAGATAAAAAGGATTTAAAAGCTTGGCGGTAGAAATTTTCTTTTCCTACTATTTTTTTCTTTTTCACATGAACAGTTGACCCTACCACACGCGCAAAGGTTTTTTTGGGAAATTTATTCTTTTGATCAGGCCTTCATCAATTCCTGTAATACGATTTGCTTCTTTAAAAAAAAGAACAATCTTATTTCGAATTATTTAGACTTCTTTTTCTCTCATATTCTTTCTTTCGGTAGCTCAGAAAAAAAAAAGAAGGTCGAGCATCATTGAAAACCTATCCTTTTGTTTCTTGATATTACTTCACTAACTTGGCCCGCCTGAGAAATACCGAGTGCTTGCATTCAGGAAGTGGGGTAAAATATACCAAGAGTGGTATACGGGGGCTTAGAAAAGAGTGCTTCGACCGGAACCTCTTTGACCACTGATCTCAAAACGATATGACAGATCCCGAATAAAGAAAAGTCGGAGATGGAAAAAAAAAATTCAGTTTCTTTTTTCACAACCATAAATTCAGATTCGTATTATTTCAGTTATAAACTTTTTATCCTCTTCTTCTTTCTCTTTTTTATTTATTTTTTTCTTCTTCGCTAGCTCAAACCACAGATCTGCGAATTTTCAATTGAGACATTGAAAAAAATGTGGCTTACGTCTTTCATTCTATACTAAAATGGACCGTACCACTTATCGGGAATTGAGATCACACAGAAACAAATAGTGAAGAAAGAAAAAAAAAAAAAAAAACAGAAAATTCACTCGTGTCTGTCGCCACAAAAAATGAATATCACTCTTTCTCTGGCACATCATGTGACACCCTCAAACGAGATATTTACAAGTGAGAAATGGCCAAAGTTTTAGACCATTTTTACTATTTGCGACTGATTGGAAAAGGGAGTTTGAATACGGACATAGCGGGTGACACGTATTGGGAAGAAAATATATTGCTTTTGGTAAGAGATACCGGCATGCGTGAACACAAGGCGGGGTTGCAAATCGTGCGCGTGTATGTGAGCCACCGGAAGGCATAAATGGCTGCAAATAATTGCATTCTGCCCCCTAAAACAGCACTTGCAAATGTGGGGAGCATAAGGGATTAGGGGAAACCATTTATCTATAAATATAACTTCTATTTCCCTCTCTCTATTTAATTTTCTCCTTTCTTTTTTTTCAAAATTATCCTTTCCTTTTCACCCGCTAAATCATCTTAAAAATCAATGAGATTTGTCACACTCGCTTTATCTTCGGTCGCCTCCGTTGCAGCATTCACTGCCTGGAGCAATGCCACTAGCCATGAAATTGTTTCCTCTTCCTCTTATAGCTCTCCTTCCATTTCCCATTTCCATCACCACACTGTTACTGGCTATACCACCTATTGCCCAACTCCAACTGTGATCACCATCACCACGTGCAAGCACCATGCTTGTGCACCCACTGCTATCACTGTGACTGAGGCCACTTCCATCACTCTTACTGACGAGTGTCTTGTGGAAGAAACCTGGATTCCTTACCCCATCACCAAGACCACCGAATACATTGTTACCGAGCTTGTTACCTATTGCCCAAGCCCCACTACGTTCACTTACACCAAGTACTACAAAAGCAGACGCATTCCTGTTGCTTATACTGTCACCGAAGCATGTTCCATCACCATTCCAGAAACATGTATTATTGCTAGTACTTATACCTATACCCCGTCAACCGATTCTGTTCATCATTATGCCTATGGAACCGTGACCAGAACTGTGGAAAGCACGGTCACTGATTTGACGACCTACTGCCCTACACCCACAATCGTTACTTTGACCAAGATCGTTGATAATTGGAAGACTTATTCTGCCGTTACTGTTACCGAGGCCACTACACTTACGATTCCTGGCACGTGCGTTGTTGTGAACACGTTCACAGAGGAAATCACATTGATTGCAACTATACCACAAGTAGTGACTTACACTTCTCCTGTCACAGAAACCACTGTGACTCAGTGGACTACTTACTGTCCATATCCAACTGTGGTGGTAGTCAAGACCTGCTCCAAGCATAAGTGTATTCCTTCATCGGTCACGGTTACTGAGGCCAAAACCCTCACCTTTTCTGGAAACTTGGTTGTACCTTGTGAAACCACGAACGTGGTCACTGTTACTGTTCCCGAAGTCGTTGGCTATACTGCAACACTTACTGAAACCACTGTGGAGAACTTTACTACATTCTGTCCTCAGCCTACTGTGGTTGAATTTAAGACCTGTAAAGAGCACGAATGCGTGCCTTATCCTGTCACTGTGACTAAGGCAACAACGCTCACTCTTTCTGGCAGATTAGTTGTACCCTGTACCGCCACTAAAGTTGTTACAATTAGTGCCCCTCAAGTCGTCAAATATGATACAACAGTTATCAAGGCTACGGTAACTGAGCTCACCACATATGTCCCACAGCCTACAACTTTTACGGTTGCAACATGCCACCAGGAAACTTGTGTACCTCACGTGATTTCTGTAACCGAAGCTACGACCATTTGTTTGCCAGGTACCATCATTGTCTCGAGTACCATAACCATTCCTGCCGCGAATCCAACATTAGCTCCGGTTCTTGCTGGTACAACTTTGAGTGCGGTCACAATTTCCCAACAAGCAGCCAGCACCAAGGTCTCGAACCAGTTCTCAAGTGCTTATCCAACCGTTTCTTCCTACCAAAATTCCGCAGCAAAAAAATTTGCTGGCTTGGCTGGCATGCTTGGTTTCGTCGCTCTTTTGTTTTAAGAGCACCTTTTCCGTTTCGTTGCTCCTTTTTTGAGCATATTCTTTTCGCAAGAAATTCTATTCTGCTGATACATAACAAGTAAATAGCATCTTCTTAATTTCGAATTTCGTTTCTTTAATATTATGTAATTCTGTAGCTCGCTTAGAATACAATGGTGGTCTGATTCAATTCAGAAATACAAGAAAAAACAAAAAAAGAAAACAAAAAAAAAACATCTCCTCTGAGGAGGGCTACTTTGTTAAAAGATTATCTTAAGCATATAATGTTTTCTTCCAATGTTTCCAAATTTTCAAAAGCAAAATCTATAGAAAGTGCGCTTTCCAAACTTTAATCCTTAATGCCGTTCATCTTATATACTATCTTACTTTTCTTGAGTCACTAGGAAAATAACATTTCATGTTTTTTTGTTTTTGAATCTGGTTAATTTTCTTAGAACATTGAGTTAGTTTTCAACAAGAACCGTGTTTCAAAAAAATGAAAATAGAGGGAACTCTTGGGTAAATCTCAAATTTTCTCATCGGATCGAAATTCCAGATTTCCCAACAAAATTTACGGCCGAATTGGGAAACTTGTTTAGCGATTCAACGGACGTGTTTGCACCCGCGCGACTCATGACTCGGGTGACTCAAATACCCAACCAAATTTAAAAAGCGCAATGTCGTGCATGCTGTACTCCTTCCAAAACGACCAGCGACATAAATTTATAATTTATAATTATTTTTTGAAAATTAAACGTGGTTTAAAAGAGATTTGAAGAAGATGGAATTTTTTTGTGCCTCTGCTTTTTTTCTTGAACTGAGGATTTTAGTTTTGGTTGGTAATTTGAAGAGGAGCGTTTTCACAGACATTTATTCTTGCCCCGTACACCAAACCTGTTTAAAAACCATCATGGAGTGCACATAGTCAGCACTGGCTAGTTGCAATTCTGCATTGACCCAACGATCAAAACCCACGCTGGAGGTATATAAAGGCGTGATTTTCCCTCCCGCAAACAAATTGATTCCCCTATGTATTTATATTTTGTTTCATAGAATGAATGTGCTTGTATATTCCGGTGATGGCTCTACGGTCGAAGGGGTAAGACATACTCTTGAGCTGCTTCGACAGCACTTGTCTCCATACTATGCCGTGGTTTCTATTTCCGAACAGGCATTTTTAAATGACCCATGGATGGACAAAACGGCAATGATTGTCATGCCTGGAGGTGCAGACTTGCCGTATTGTGCTGTACTCAATGGTGAAGGTAATAGACGAATCCAGCAGTATGTGCGAAACGGAGGCAAGTTTTTAGGCTTTTGTGCTGGCGGCTATTACGGTTGTGCACGCTGCGAGTTTGAAGTGGGCGATCCAAAAATGGAGGTCAGTGGCCCACGAGAGTTGGCCTTTTTCCCCGGCACGTGTAAAGGCGCTGTGCACAAAGGTTTCGTATATAAATCGCATAGCGGTTCTAGGGCAGTGAAATTGGCAGTCAACACTGATATTTTGGGCCCTTTCGGCGGACCGCCGCATGCTACAGTATATTATAATGGAGGAGGAATGTTTATGGATGCGTCCCACTATAGCGGGGTCGAGATTCTTGCGCTGTACACCGGGTCAACTGATGTAGCAGATGATCTGCAAGGCATGGCCGCCGCTGTATACCGCAAGGTCGGCAATGGTGATGTGGTACTCCTGGGCGCTCATCCAGAGCATATACCACAGTTAATGAGGCCAGCGCCCGATGACATGCATTTCCAGCAGGTGGTTGCAAAGCTTATGGCTGAAGATAAGTCACGCATGCAGTATCTTGGTGCATGTCTCCGCAAAATTGGGCTACAGGTTAATGATAACCCGCAGTCTAGCGTGCCCCGTCTCACGCCAATATATATGAGTGCTTATCTCGATCCGCTGCGTGTACAGAAAGTGTGGCATGACTTGCAGGCAAATATGGACTTTGTGGCAGCCAATACTTTTGAAGATATCAACGATACGATTGTGCTTCATGATGAATCTGAAGTCTCTCAAGAATTTGAAGATCCCATGGGGCTGCCGACTGCAACTTGCCTCGAAGAGTTGGTGGCTGGCGAAAAACACGTGACCATGTTCAGGTCAGGTGCCGTACCGCCGCTACGCAAAACCCCTCTTTTCGATACAAAACGCTATTTTGAGGCCTTACATACACTATACAGAGCCAACAACACACCTCGCGAGAACCGTGATTTTGGCAGCTTGCTTTGTTATGGCGAGACCGTAGCATCCACAAATACATTACTCGACGCAAACCCAAACTGGCTTCGTCACTTACCCACCGGTCTCACCTTCACAGCAAGTACCCAGGTGGCAGGCCGAGGCCGTGGTGGAAATGTGTGGGTGAATCCTGAAGGTGTCATGGCCACATCTGTGCTTTTCCGTCTCTCCCTGGACATGCAGCGAAATTTCAATCTTGTTACCCTTCAGTATTTGGCAGTGTTGGCAATCACCGAGCTGATTCTTGGATATGGCAGCAATACTGGCAATGAAGCGGGGTATCAGCATATGCCCATACGAATCAAGTGGCCCAACGATATTTATGTGTTAAAGCCGGAATATTTTAATAGCTTTTCCGATAAAAACGATACCTCGTCGATTGTGGATGGCGATGAGCAAAAATGGGCAAAATTCTCCGGCGCACTTATCAACTCGCAATTCATGAACGGTGAATTCTTCTCAGTCTGTGGCTTTGGTGTCAATGTACTGAATCAAGCCCCCAGTACATCGCTCAATACTGTGCTTGAAAAACTTAATGTGCTTCGTTCTCAAGAGGGATCTCGCACACTCCTGCCTTTCTGCCATGAATTGCTCTTGGCCAAGATCATGTACACGCTCGGGCAATATTACAATGTGTTTCAGAAATGCGGCTTGCAGCCGTTTTTGGGCCTCTACCACAAACACTGGTTCCATCTGAACCAACACGTGCTTCTAGATACAGAGGGAAATGGACATACTCGAGAGTGTGTCATCAAGGGCATCACTGCTGATTATGGTCTTTTGGTGGCACAGGACGTGCACACGAACGAAAACTTGGAGCTACAACCCGATGGAAATTCCTTTGATTTTTTCAAAGGCCTTGTGTTCAAAAAACGCTGACCAAAAGTTTCCAAGGCGGCCTGCGTAAACCCATCTTTTCAAATGCGGACCCTCAACTAGTTTGCCATCTAGCAGCTTTCAGAATAAATTTATGAACATAATTTTGAAAAACGTACATACAATGCGCTGTTTATCATGGTTTATTGTGTGTTTTTTTGGGGGTTTTTTTTTCAAGCTGATACAATTATAGTCAGGAATCTCGCATCAGGTGAATACTTTAAAACAAATTGAATTTACAATGCAATTTGCACCTTTGAGAATGGATCCTCAGAAATTATTCCGTATCCCTGCTTTCATCACATTCAAAAACCTTTCCAAACATGATAGATGGCCATGTAGCTAAACTAATTACCCCCGATGTAATTTTTTTTTAACTCATTATTGTATTATCTTTGAATGCAAAGACTGACTAAAAGAGGGTCAAAGAAAGCATTACAATCAGAAACAGAATTTCACAATAAGTAGTCCGTGGCAAGAGCTAGGGAGGATTACAAAAGCGGGAGTGAAGAAGTATTGTTTGTTTGACAATAATCCAAAAGAACTTAAAAAAATGCTGTAAAATCTAAATTGATCGTTGTCACAAGGCTTGTTTTACAACAAGGGAAAACCAATTGTGCGAAACTTCATTGTAGATGACTTTTTTAGTACACTTGCGAGCCTTTTACGGCATTTTTGTTCACCAAGTGGACAGAAATTGTTTCTTCAACAATAAACCCCCAAAAAAAAACATCCCGAACTTATTGGAAAACGTAATATTATCAAATTAACCTGAAATAATCTTCAGTTATTGAAGCTTAAGGGGTACCACGGCTTAGGATTTTATGAAGATGACTATTCGGTATTTTACAATTGATTTTGTTTTATACTTCTGACCCTTAGTGGGATTTCAGGGCTTTGAAGGCGGAATTCAGGTTTTCGAAAGTGGGGAAATGGCCGATTGTTGGAGGTTTTTACGATAACAATAGGTATTTGGGGTAACCTTTCATTTACGAATCGCTAATTCACCTTACTGAAACCAATTGTTTTCCTTTTTTGAATTATCATTGAATCTATTATTTAAGGTCTGAGGGAATGACCCAAAAAGTATTGATCGCTTAAAACAGACCCAATCTATTTTCTCTGGGATTTCAGCAGGATCATTCAATTTCCCTACAAATTTCCATTGAAGTGCTTAAATAGTAAACTATTCCTCCTTTGATTGAAAGTCAAGTAATTGTTTTAGGTGACAAAAGGAGAAATTTTCAAGAAACATAATGAGAATAGCAAGCAGGCTCAACAAATTCTTGCTTTGGATAGCTTTTGAAATCCCGCTTTTTTCTGTTTGCGTGTTGGCGCTTACAAGAAATGGAGATCTCCAAACAACGTCTTCTTCAGCGAAGATACAAGAGCAGAATCACTTGCTCAACAGTGGAACCCTTATACAAAGAATTGAAGAGGCTTTGGTAGAAATTTTACTGGAGTCTGAGTACACTAGGAAAATTTTGCATCGGATATCGAAAAGGACTTCTAACGTGATTGAGATAGAATTCTTAGGGCAAGGTGTGGATTTATTCTCGGATGAAGGCTATACTTCTGACAGCGAAACCCCTGTCGCTAAAGATCATGTATATCTTGAAGCCCATCAAGTTTTCCCCACAGAAACAGATTCTAATAATGGTAGGGCCCAAGGATTTCCAACACCTAGTCCACGCAGTATTTTCCATAGTATTTACCCAGAGCTTTATTTGTTCTTCGAGGATTATTCGAATGAGACAAATAAAGGGGTTTTTGATGATATTCTGGCTTTTTCTATGAGCGGCTTTGCCAGAGAGGGTCATGCCAGGCCTACACCCAAGCCTCGTGCAAGAAATGCTAACCGAAAAGGGGGTTCATTCACGTCTGTACAAATTCTTGATAGTCCCGATCAATTATTCGAAAGTCAATATTCTATGCCAGCTATGAATTTTCCAAGAAGCGAAACCAATGAGTTAGCATTTTCATCAAAAATACTCGACGACGTTTCATCAAAACATTTATTTTCTGAGCCCTTAGCCGAAGACTTTCCCAGGCAGACCCAAGTTATTGCTCCTTTAGAAAGTAATATTGCATTGAAAGATGCCTTATCATTTGGAAAAACGGAAAATTCCGGACTACAAAAATCAATTCAGTATCCTGAATCTTTGGAAACATTTTTCTCGCACTTATATGAGGAGATCCCTGAACTTGACTTGGAACACTTTCAATCTGATGATCCAGAGGCGGGGCTTCTCGAAAATATTTATTACAATCCAATGGATACTCTCGATTCACGTCCACCAAAGTTCCAGGCAGGAAAATGGCAAAGCCTTTTAGAACTATTGAAGTCTATTACAAAGTCCGGGTCTCGCGTGTGGAAACCTTTTCATAAAAGTAAGCCCAGCAAGAAAGAAGGATCAGTTGCAAATAAGATGGAAACAGATACTGGGGAGAATGAAAAATTTCTTATAGGCCACGCTGCTTGGACGAAAACCAGCAGAGATCAAGATCAAGCTGGATTTGACGGAGGGTCCGACCACAATTTTATATCTTTGTCTGCAGATGGTAAAAGCGTTGCTTTTGGTATTACAAATGGCGTTGAAACAGATTGGTCTAGGCAAAAAAGTGAGAGTATTTCCAAACTGATGTGCCACAACGCTAAAAATATCTACGATGCTTTTGGCCATAGCCGCAAGTTAAGTTCCCACCAAGTTTTGGAAATGGCCTACAAAGAAGCCGTACTAGATCCAATTGTGGCTACGGGATCTACTTCGGCTCTAGTAGGGATAATTGATGAAGCAAGAGAATTGGATCTTTCATTTGATATGAATTCGTGGCTAGCGGTTTTCAGTGATGGTTTGCTTATTTATGAAACAGGATACGACAACGATGACCAAGGACAAAAGTTCGCCTTATTCAAGAAGCAATCCTTGAAAAATATGCATATAACTGAACGCTTAGTGGCGCACAGCAAAAAGATATTTTCAAATGTTCGAAAAGAAACATGGCAGCTCGAAAAAGGTGACGTCATTTTGGCTGCAACAAAAGGTTTGATTAAGCGAATGAATATTGATCAGATTGAACAGTCTATACATATATCTTTGAAACGTGGTTGGGATATGATGCAAGCAGCTTCTTCCCTTGTGGAAACTGCAATCGGCGTTGTTCAAGTGGATCTCAATGAAAAACCCTTCTGGGTTCATTCCCCTGAAAGGGAAGAAGATATTCTGGTAGTGTTGATCGAAATTTTGTGAGTATTGAGCTGTTAAAAAAATCATAAGGTCTTAGTTTGGTGACTTTACTTACATACTAAACACTTTTCTAAAAGTTGAACAATAATGAGATAGGCCATATTGGCTCACAGAGTTTTAAAAATCGAATAAAATAAATAGTTCACTGAAGACTACGAAGCTGTGAAAGCTTCCTATGTGATGGCGCTTGAAATCTAGATAAGAGTCTATACAAATTAGGGGGGTCATTCGGTTGTTTTGAAGAGTCATAAGCTTGAAAATGGTTTCAGTTTTCAAAAAAGAACCCAACATATTATAGCGGAAAACCTGGATCCTAAATATGATAAATTTGTCTAATTCTGTGAAATAGTAAATGCCCATAGCGACTACTGCAAAGCAGCGCCGATATAGTACACTGTAAATCATAATACGTAGAAAATTGTGCTTTAAGCACTGGGAGAGCTGCTTGATTTGATTCAAATACCGGCAAAAGCCACATTTAATATTTTCGGAAAAGATCGAATGTCCAATATGATCCGAATGAAGTTATGTATGACATGGCAGAATGAACGTGATTTCCTAACTAGCCGGAAGCAATGAACACATAGTTACTCTTCATTTGTCTACCTCAACCGAGTCAAATAGGCCACATACGAAATGGAAAAGAAATTTGTAGGCATATCGCGAGAAGCTCAGAAGCAATTACAAAAAAAAAAAACTGACTTTTTGATGGATGAGAGGATAACTACAAAAAGGACAAGCAACTTGCACAAATAATTTTGTATATCATTAGGAATAGACGGCAAAAGAAGAAAATGTTGATAAATGTTTTTCTCAATTGGGAATATATCATGTATTGTGCCTTGTTGTTGAGACGGGCCCGGCCTTTAGAAAAAGCAAAAGTGAGACAAAAGTTTAGGAGAACGCGAACCAAATTCGGAATTTTTGCCTAATTTGTAAAAATACAAACAAACAATAGGCCATGAACAAAGTGAAATCGACCGTATATATGACCAAAATGGAAAGTTGAACAATCGGGACGCGCGACACTTAAATTCCCGTACTTTTAAATCACGCACAGCGGCCAAATGAAATCAGATAACGGCCAAGTAAGAACAAGGTGAGCACGAGAGAAGACCCTTAGATTTCTTTTCAAAAAAAGAAAAAAAAAATAACTGTCTTGCAAGCACCACCTCGAAAAAATTAAAAATACTCACTCCATAACTTCGATTGCTTAGGGAAAAGCCGGGGCAGAATATCAGAACAGTAATGAGTATTGTTAAATGAGGCCAGGTGATTATTGTGAAGGGGTTTTTATGTGTTTTCATAATCCCGGAACTGTAAAGCCTAAGCTTTATCCATTGTAAGAAAATTCCAGTTTCGACGGAATTCACATGTAATTTGGTCAATTACCCGTCTGTAGTGACCGACAAAAGGGAGCTTGACTGTACAATGTAGGTACGGTAAAAGAAAAAAAAAAGCAGAAAAACTAGGAGACTTCTGTAGATAAAAGGACTTCATATGATAAATGGAATTTATTCAGCGAGTTTCACGAAAGTACTCATGAAGAGACGGGCAAAATTAAGACATATCTGGAGGTGAAAATCGGTCGCATTTGGAATTAAGGTTTCAAAGTTTAATTACGGACCATTGGAAATTGTATCTGTGCTGATAATTTGAGGGAACGGGAGGGGATGATTGGAAAATAGTGAGTAGGGAAAAAAAATCTGAAACTGAAAGTGTGACTCTAAAAATACAGCGAATTTTTTTTAGTGGATACGATTTGGCTACCAGTATAGAGATTGGCCTCGGTATTATCTATGGGGTGCGTGATTTAAGAATTGGATAAAGCAGACGCGAAGTTGGGGCCACGGATTTATTGGGGATGCATGGCGGCACTGTTAGTCAGGACGAGCGGAAACAGAGACCGAAATACAGGCACACCTCATACACTGCAATATCTCCGACATGGGGTCGGCTCCCAAAATTTTTTCCTATTCACCCGTTACAGAAAATCCGAGTGGGGTTTTCGTTGCTTGCTTATGGATGCACCTGCAAGCAAAAAAAAAAAAAAAAAGAAATAAAAAAGAAATAAAAACTGGGGCGTGCATGTATGTGCGCTTAAAAAATTCGCGTTGTTAGCAGACCGGAAAAGCTCCACAGAAACTAGAACCTGACGATGCTAAACCGAGAATCTGAATTTGCCTTTTGGCAAGAGATATTAAAGAGAGAATGTTAGATGTAGTTTAAACAAAATAAAAAACACTTGTTACTTAATCTTACATTCCTAGCTTATGTGCAATTCCGAAACGTGTGGCCATGTTGTGTGCGTTGCCGCATGTTGAAGACGGAGGAGTTATTCCGCTTGCATGCAATCCGTCCTACATATAAAGCATTGCCTTGAAAACGGAGAAGTAAACAGCTCGAAGCGGGCGTCTGTTTTCATATTTCAAAATCTGAGATTTCTAGGACTTGTGACTTTATCTCTCTCCATTTGAAATTCATTGCATTATGTTAATAATAGAAAAAAAAGACAAATTCCAAAATTTCCATTTCCTCGCTCACTTTCAAAAATTATTCTTTCGGAAAAATCCGTGTTTTTGGGGCGTTTCTCCGTGGGGCACCCAAAGCGCGTTACAACCTGTGGGATGATGCATTTCCCCAGACACGTAATCACAAAACTGGGGATACGAAAAATTTTCCGAGTGCGAGATGATGAAAGCTAGTAAAACAGGGGTTATTTGCAGTACTGGCGTCCTGTTTGTTCCGCACGATTGTGGGGAAACTAGAAGGTACAATCTATCTGCAGGTTGCGCATACGGGGAACATATTGGGGCGCGGACAGTACGATGGGGCGAGGCAATATATGTGCAGGCCCGGAAGAACATTGCCCAATCATAAGCGCGAACGCGAACAAAATTAGCTCAGCCGGGCGCTCGTACCTGTGCGATGACCTTTGTTGACCCCACTCCATGCACGCGTAGCTGGTTAACCCGGGTGCTTGCAACCCCGATTCTTGCCATCGCTAATTTAGATACCCCATGGGCAGAAATGGGGAAAGGAGAAAAAAAAAAGCTTGCTATAAATACCGGATAAGGTTCCCATTCGCTGCTGAATTTTTTCTTTTTTTATCATCAATCATTTTAATCAATCTCTACTTACAAATATCACAATGGGTTTGGAAGAAAACAAACTTATCAGAAAATACATCAATGTGGGCGAAAAAAGAGCCGGCTCCAGTGGCATGGGTATCTTTGTCGGTGCCTTTGCCGCTTTAGGTGGTGTTCTTTACGGTTACGACACCGGTACCATTTCCGGTGTCATGGCCATGCCTTGGGTCAAGGAGCATTTTCCTAAAGACCATACTGCATTCAGTGCTTCGGAATCTTCCTTGATTGTCTCTATCTTATCTGCCGGTACATTTTTTGGTGCCATTCTTGCACCTTTGATTAACGATACTTTGGGTAGACGTTGGTGTCTTATCATTTCGTCGCTTATCGTGTTTAACTTGGGTGCTGCTTTGCAAACTGCTTCGACTTCGATCCCACTTCTTTTGGGTGGTAGAGTTATTGCTGGTTTTGGTGTTGGTTTGATTTCCTCCACCATTCCTTTGTACCAATCCGAGGCCCTTCCTAAGTGGATTAGAGGTGCCGTTGTTTCTTGTTACCAATGGGCTATTACTATTGGTATTTTCTTGGCTGCTGTTATTAACCAGGGTACTCACAAGATCAATAGTGCTACGTCTTACAGAATCCCCTTGGGAATTCAAATGCTTTGGGGTCTTATCTTGGGTGTCGGTATGATTTTCTTGCCTGAGACCCCCAGATTCTACATTTCTAAAGGAAAGCATGCTGATGCTGCTCGTTCTTTGTCCAAATTGAGAAAGCTTCCTGAAGACCACCCAGAATTGTTGGACGAGTTGGAAGACATTAAGGCTGCCCACGAATTCGAGACTGTTCATGGCAAGTCGTCGTGGGGCCAAGTGTTTGCTACCAGAAACCACCAGTTGAAGAAGTTGTTGACCGGTGTTGGTTTACAGGCTTTCCAGCAATTAACTGGTGTCAATTTCATTTTCTACTTTGGTACCACTTTCTTTAGCAGTGTTGGATTGGACGGATTTACTACTTCTTTGGCCACTAACATTGTGAATGTTGGTTCTACTGTTCCAGGTATCTTGGGTGTCGAGATTTTCGGCAGAAGAAAAGTGTTGTTGACTGGTGCTGCCGGTATGTGTATTTCTCAGCTTATTGTTGCCATTGTTGGTGTTGCCACTGACTCCAAAGCCGCCAATCAAGTTCTTATTGCCTTCTGCTGTATTTTCATTGCCTTTTTCGCTGCCACCTGGGGCCCAACCGCCTGGGTTGTTTGTGGTGAGATTTTCCCATTGAGAACCAGAGCTAAGTCTATTGCTATCTGTACTGCTTCCAACTGGTTGTGGAACTGGGCCATTGCTTACGCTACGCCGTACATGGTGGATGCTGACAAAGGTAACTTGGGTACCAACGTTTTCTTCATTTGGGGTGGATGCAACTTGTTGTGCTTGGTATTTGCCTACTTCATGATTTACGAGACCAAGGGTCTTGCCTTGGAACAGGTGGACGAGCTTTACGAGAGAGTTCCAAGCGCCAGAAAGTCGAAGGGCTTCATTCCAAGCGAGCACGCCTTCAGAGAAGACGCTCATGTCGAGCTTGCTACTCCAGACAACTTCAACATGAAGGCTGAGGCTATTTCTGTGGAGAATGCTTCTGTTTAAGCAAAGTTATTTTCATAGCTGAAAGAGATATCCTGGCGATATTATTATATATATGTACGAACGAAACGAGTTTAATTATTAGAACAATGAATATTGAAAGTTAAGATTGCGACATTGTAGTATTTTCCTTTTTAATTAATATATATATATATATATACATATTTACATTCTCTTTTCGATTCTGCTTGAACCACTGTCTTCAAAAACCTTATTTTCATTCTTTGAATTCATGTTGTAAGAGTCATTTTTTTTTTTTTTTTTTTTTTTTTTTGGCGCGAGTCCAAGAATTTCCTCGGTAGTTTGCACGTTCGAGAGGCAAAAAGTGTCTTGAATAATTAAATATCACGCCAAGAGCTTCAAGAAGCAAAAGCGTCTTCGTGAGAAAAAAAAAAGAGAAGGACCGAAGATAGTCGATGAAGTTTTGAACGCAAATAAAAGTTTTCTTAATTAACCACCTTTTTCTTTGAACAAATGCCTGGAAACAATTCCACATTTGGCGCGCCGCGTCTCAGCAGTTTCTGGAAGGAAGGCGAGGAAATAATACTGCAACAATACGAAATGGCCCTTCGAAGTACAATTGCACAGCTTTAGAAAACAAACAATATAAATAATAATAAAAAAAAACAACACAAGCAAAAGTCTCAATTTATGTCTGCTGACTAAAGAAGTAACGAAGAATTTTTTTTCTCCTATTCAAACCTGATAATTTCTTGATTATTACCGACCCCGGATACCGTGGCACTTCGCGCACCACTGAGGCACTCCAGAACCGAAACCTTTCGTCTTTCTCAGGTGTCCAAATCCAGCCGCCAGCCGCATTTAAAGAAGGTACAAACACGCACACAAACGCAGACAAATAACGAAACCCACAAAAAAAAAAAAAAAAGAAAAGCAGAACAATAATAAATACGCGCCTTCTGCCCACGCAATGAAACTAGATATTTTTCTTTTTGTGGCGTGGATCTTGCCGTGCCTGTTGCTGGCCGTGGCTCTTCCCCGCAGCGAGCCCGAACTTTCAAGCTCTCCAGGTACTATCATAGACTTTCTTTCGGCAGATGCTCAGTATTCATACTTCCTTCGGCACATACAAAGATTAGGGCTTGTTCCCATGATCAATAAAATGGCGAACGTGACGGTGTTTGCACCCATAAATCTGGCTTTTGTTGAAAGCGAGCTTGCGGCTCACGATACGCCGGCGAATACCTTGCGTTATTTTGCAGCTCAAAGATTCCGTGTGGCGTACCTCAATGGATCAACCACTGTTCTTGATTCGCTTTACGAAAGGAAGCACTTCGAGGAAGAAACGCGGATGTTCCCGCTAAAAATTGGACAAGACCATTTAAAAAACGGAGGTTTGGGACCCTTTATGGTCAACGACGTGGCTGAAATTCTTGAGTATGATGGGTATGCAAAGCACCAACATTCCTTCATCCAGACAATTGACCATTTGATTCCGCCGGCGGTGTCAATGTGTGATTTGCTCATGGACAATACATCATCAATAAACGGACATTCCGTGTCCTTTATAAAACGGGTCTTCCAGCTGGCATTTTTACCACAAAAAAAGCTCCATGGCCTAACCTACTTGTCATGTGACGATTTTCTTGCAAATGTCTCGACAATATTACTACCAAGCGATCGTTTAATCAACGTGTCGTTTCTGGAGTTGGAAAAACGGTATTTTCTCACCCTTCACCATGGAATGGAGAACCCAGCATTGTACCCAAGTAAAGATGCAGTGCGCGAGGTAAAAAATGACGCTCTTGAGTTTCTCCTGGCCCTCCTTTTGCCAGATTTGGTCGGTGGTATAAATGGCACAGATTCTCTGCAACAACACATTTCAGTGTGGAATAAAAACTCTTATAACATTTCGCTTGACAGTCAAACTAACCGCGTGATGCTTAATGAGAAAGTCTGGAGTGTTGCAGGCTCGACCTCCTTGACGCTTTCCGATGGACTTCTTCATTTGTTTGACTTTGACCCTGAAGATAAGACCCCTGCTGTGGACTTTGTATCGGCATGTGATATCAAGCGAGTAAATATGATCCCACGGAAAACTTTGTACGCAATGCATTTTTCGCGGCTTGTGCGGGAGTTGAATTTCCATAAGAAGTCTCATCTTATAGGCGAGTCGGCAAACAACCAGACAATTATCGTGGATGTGTCTGATAGAGATGATTTTTTTGACGACGAGGAATTGAACCAGTCTGATATGACCAGCCAGTGGGATGAGGAATCTGAAGACTTCGATACACCTGAGCTTGCGGTCGACGATGAGGTCGAAGGATCGTCATTAAGTACCCTTTCCTTCAGCAATAGGCAACAAATTCTCTACAAATTCATCGATGGGTTTGTTGATGTACCAAATCTATTGAGTCACGAAAGGCCCAGATTTCACAAACTCTTTGACTCGAAGTTATGCCTGAGAAAAAGACTTGGCTCATGCTTCAAAGTGAAGATCTCTGGCTCTTTGGAGAACAATAAAATCAAGATCCTATTCAATGATGTCTACGAAGCAGGAGCACCTTTTATTGCCACAGGAAACAACTCAATATATGTGGTGGAATCAGACTTTACCGTACCTGCGTCTTTCAAAAACGTTATGGCACAACTCATATCCGATGGGACCACAGGAGAACACTTGGATCACGTTACTTTAGACAAATCTTCGTGCTTGAAAACTCTCAAGTACTTGGGTAAGTTCGAACTTCTGCTGCTAAAAGACAATTATAAAGGTTATACAGTATTTCTACCATGCGGCCGTACAATTTGGGATGGTACTGAATTGCAACGCAACAAGAACTATCTTTCATGGGACAGCTTAGGCTTGATATTAAAGCATTTGGAAAATAATCCTCCACTCTTCAAGCAAGTTTTGCGTGGAAACATTTTTGAGGATCTTATATACTCAGACTTTGGTTTAGAGGATGATCATGAGCTGTATCGCTTAGTGAAAACGCTAAATGGAGACACAGTGAATATATCGGAAACTTTTCAAGAAGGTGATTACAACCATATCATTAACTTGAATAAGACCCCGATATCCATCCCCCTAAATTCTGATGTTTTGTTCAACCAGGGCGTGATTCACATCACTCCGAAAGTGCTTTTACCGAGCAATTTTCAGATTAGTTTGAGGGAACTCATTCAGACAGGTCATGAGTCCTCGACGGATGAAAGATCGTTTATCAGCTTTATTGAGAAGTTTCCGAAGCTCTCGAATATGCTACATCTCGATGATCCTTTGAGATCTGAATACTCACTTTTATTGCCCACAGGCGAGCTGATGCAAACATTTAATATCACCACAGATTTTCCCAGACTTTTGGAATTCTTGGAGTTGCACCTTATCTCAAATTCCGAGGCGCAGACATTGCGTCGCTGCATGGGAATTCCATTTTTCGAGCCTCGGAATCTGAGCTACACTATAAAGACCAACAGAACAAATGGAGAATTCAAATGCCACACTACTTCACTGAGTGGTAAAACGTACCTTACGCTCCCAAAGAGAATGAATATGCTTGATGCTTTAACAAGCGATGGGGATCGCCAGGCGCGAATAATCAACTATGGGTGTTCTCAACAAGACAATGAGAATTCTAGCTGTGTTTTTCTACTTAATCGGCCGCTTGATGTGGCTTGGTTTGATCTGCCAGATAACCTTTTGCATTTACATATTGGGTGGATCAGTGTCGGAATCGGAATCATTATTGGTGTGATTCTCTTTGGTTTCTGTACAACTACTGTTGCGCTTTGTCTTTCGAAAGCTGGAAAGAAGAACAAGCCAGTGAAAGTACGAGAGTCGAATTTCACACCAACAGGATCCAGCTACATGCCCATCACTTCTGATGAAGATTTTGCACCAGTAAACTACGATCGTGGGTACGAGACAGATGTGGACATTTTGAGGAATGAGGCTGACCAACTACTTCCGAAAAAGGGCAGGAGACGGCCTCCGGTGAATTATGGTTCTTCCTCACCAGTAGGAGCTCCTAGCGCTCCGAGGAAAATAAAAAAACAAGCAGTCATTGAAAATATTAGCAGAGAGCGTAATTTTCCGCTGCTCAATATTTAGATTTCAGCTGCTTCAATTATGAACTGTGCACGACACCGCGTGGAAATGATAGACAAAAATAACCTCAAGTCCAGATCTTGGGCTTCGGATTTATACCAGATTGATCAATATACATAGCATCCCCATACCTCAAAGCAATTTTTAATCTCAATTTCCTTTTCAATTTTAACTTGTTTTTATCGTTGCGCTTTCAATTAATTTCCCACTCTTTCCTTTTCCTTATAAAACAATGTCTGATCAGATTCCTGTTCATATTCAGAACTCCGTTCCCGAAACAGACGGCGATGTGCATATGACCCAGCCCACGAGTGAACAATCCTTTGGCCAATATCAACAACAGCAACAACAGCAACATGCGCCTTTTCAATTTGGAATGAGCGCTCATCCGACTGAAACACTGTTCCACAGCGAAGAAAATCATACACCAGCCCCACAACAAGAGTTTGATTTGCAAAATACTGAAAGCCATACTCAGGACCAGCGTACTTTGGAAGAGATGGAACAAGAAGCGGCTAAGCTCCGTGAACTCAATTCAGAATTAGATAATCTCCAGCAGTCTGCTCAGGGTCAGGGTCAGGGTCAGGGAGAAATTGATGCCCAAAGATCGGAAGCGGACTCCAAATCCGTATATGTAGGAAACGTAGACTACGGTACCACGCCTCTTGAGTTGCAACAACATTTTTCGACCGCTGGCGTTGTCGAAAGAGTCACGATTATGACAAATAAACAAACGGGGCAACCAAAGGGTTTTGCATATTTAGAGTTTGCGCTGGCCGACGGTGCCAATAAGGCCGTTGCTACACTCGACGGATCTGCATTCAGAGACCGGGAACTCAAAGTCAATTTAAAGCGGACAAATATTCCCGGTCTTTCCGCATCTTCGCGTGGCGGCTTTAGGGGGAGAGGCCGAGGCCGTGGAATGATGAGAGGAAGGGGAAGAGGCGGTTTCCGTGGTCGAGGAGGCATGAGAGGAGGGCCCAGATTTTCTCCATATTAGGGCCATTCAGCTCGAAAAGAAATAAAAAAAAAGTTAGTTATTTGGATGAATTTGGGGGAATCAGGAATCGCCTTTCTTCCTTTTTTTGATGGACTCTTTTGATGAACCTTGGATTACTGTCACGTGTCTTATCGTTCCACATTTATCCCTTAGAATATCCTACTGAATAACTGGAATTGCATTGAGCCACAAAATATATCTATATGTTTTTTTTCTTCTTTGTTTTTTTGAAAATGTGCTGGCACTCACCCCAAGTAGTTTTCTCATAAATCATCAGCTTTACATCTTTAGTTCTCATGAATTTGCTGATCACAGAGCAACTTGGAATTAAAACTCCAAGATATCAGAGCTGATTATTGTAAAGGCAATTTTAAATTGTCTTCTGTTGCAAAGAAATTGATGGTGTGGATTTCACAAGTATTGCCCGAGTAATATTTTGGAATAATTCACTCTGCCCTTGCTTTTTCAAATACCAAACGTTTTCACAGAAAGAAAAAATAAAACGTTCTATAGACTCTTTCATTCACGGTAATAAAGCTACTTTAAATGAATCTCAACCGATGGGGTTTTTGTCTTGCAATATACTAAGACTTTGAGGTGGAAATTTCATTTCAAATTGTCATTTTTCAAAAAGACATTCAAGAAGAGGAAGAAGAAGAAGAAGAAGAAGAAGAAGAAGAAGAAGAAAAAAAAAAATAATTACATAACAACCCAATTCGAGATTTCATAAGGATTTCGACTCTTTGAATAAGCTATCTTATCAAATTTTTTGCACAAAGAAACTGAAACAGATTCTGAAAGGCTGTGTCTCAAAATTTCGAAAGGAAGAACCGTCCTCTCGGAAGAATAATCAATTACTTAAATATACCGATAATTAATGAATAGCCGCAACTTCAAATATTCAAAAAAAAAAAAAAAAAAAAAAAAACAAAAACGAGAGCTTTGACTCAGGCAAAAAAAAAACCATTAGGTCTCACTATGAAAGTAAAGTGGGCAGCTTTCATCGCAATGTACATTTACTTGAGTGTTTCAAAGTGCCGTCGTTGTTGTCATATCCAAGATACAAGCCCTTCAATACTTGAACGACATGAGTTGACTCAAAATTCTTCTGAGTCACCTCTATCTAACCACGAGAGAGTGGAAGATCGATTGGAATGGATTGACAAGACTTTGAAGTCTTTTGGACGCGACCGTAACTTTGATCTTATTGGGTTTGATCTACGGATCGAAAGTTTAAGCCATCAAGTCAAAGAAGTCGAAACTTTCGTTAGGTCTTTGATTCATCCCAGCAAAGTTCTTTTTAGAAGGCTCGCATATGTCAAAGGCTTGCTTCGTGAGACGATAGGCCTAACTGAGTTGTTAAAGTTTTACACCCATAACCACAGTTTTGATCAGATTTTCTTGAACAGAATTATCAGGATAAATCTCAGGATTTTGACCTTATTTGACTCAATTGGTACCCCAGCCTTTGGGAAAATTGGGTACCGGGACACAGTGATGGAAATTTCTTCGGAGGTGCAATTTATTCGGCAATATTTTGGTGACTTGAAAAACGTACCCGACTCTTTGACTTTAGCCTTTAAGAACCAGGCAACACAGGCTGAACGTAGTCTTAAAGTATTGACCGAATACATATTCAAAAGTCGTTGAGACATAAGGTGTTCTCGTATGGCTTTCAGAAACACCAAGTACATTCATCTCTAGTATTATCGTTTGATTAAAGACTAACCCCTTGATTAAATCATACCTAAAAACCAGAGTCAAAAATATCATGCTTCAAACTAGCGAAAAGAGCGTGGCAGATGTCTTTATATACTTTCTCACTAATTTAATTTTTCAGAAAGGCTTTCTAATTTGAAGTTGATGTAATGAAAATCGTTATGTTATTCCGGACTCGATGCGATGAATTTACAACAATGATGAAGTTTGTGAATTCACTTTTGACGTGCCATACCGATAAAAAATCTCGACTCACATATCTGGATTTTATAGCGATATTTTCTAAAGAGACCGAATCTAATTCCAAAGCTATTCAGATTGAAATTTGAACCAAGCCTGTTGAAAGATTTGATACTGCAAAAAGTCAGTTGAAAATTCTAGAGATTTGGTTTAACAGCTATAGTTAACAATGCAAAAAGGGAGAAACAAACGAGGTACCTGAGCTACATTTTACATATTATCCTTCATCATCGATTCAATGCTTAGTCGAGTAACTTATTACGAAACTTTCACAGGTTTCTGATCTTAGTTTTGGCAGTGAAAAGAGTTTAAAAAAACAAGTCTCTACCATGATTATTAAAACAAAGTTTATCAATTGAATTGTAAGTCTAGAATAATGAATAAATTAATGTGAGTCGGGCTTATGGGTTGGACTCCTTGACAAAGTTGGAGACTTGGTGGAACCCGTCACACGCTAAGCCTTCAATTGTACCGTCGATGTTTTCCTTCGACATCTTCTGCTCGAATTTGAATTTGCACGCAGATTCAGAAATCTCGATCTGCAACCCAGTAATGGCTTTTTGCATCAACCTAGTGTAATTCTCAGGAGCATCATCGACTTTCCAAGGACATTTTCTTCCCGCCTCTTGTTGATCAGTAAGCGAGTTCAATTGAGAGCGCACGAAATCGAAATCATCAATCACCTTCAGTTTTCCTTTCAAGTGAAGAGACGCAAAATCCCAAGTAGGCACAAATTTATGGGTGCGTTCTTTCTCTGGGTAGTATGAGGGCGAGATATAGGAGTCTGGAGATTGGAAAATCACCAACACATTATCATTGTCTTGAAGCGAGGGAAGTTGGTGGTTTTTCTTGGCCACATGAGCATACAAAAACTTTTGACCTGTCAGTTCATCTTCGTGTAAGTAAAATGGAAAATGGTTTGCAATTGGAGTGCCATCTGCATCAACAGTAACCACAGTTGCCAAAGGGTAATCTTGAATCAATTGCTTTTTCTTCTCCCACGAGTCTTCATTATATTGCTTGGGAATATACATTTTTTTTTTTAAAAAATATATCAATTCGTCTTTGATATGTCAAATCCAAATAATCTACAATCGAAAGATGGCTTATGGGCCCTGTGCCCAATAAATACGCGTACAATAGTAATGGCGATGACCGCATTTGGCATGTAGATGCGCGCGGAAACGCGGTGACACATTGAAGCTTGTCCGAGATTCTGGAGCCGGGTGTGTGTGACTCGGAACCCGCCGCCTTTGACTCGGCCCTTTCTCTGACTGGGATCTTTCTTAAGTTTGAACTTCTGCGCACGCATGTGGAGCTCTAAAAAGAAATAAGCACTGTTAGGGATAAAAATATCGAAGGTTGTGAGAATACTGCGCGATGCTTGACAGACCCAAATACAGGAGATTGGCTTATTAGTAGTTTGAAGTAGTTGAGTCCTCGGTACCCCTAGTTTTCTGATCTTATTTTTGATATTTTTTAATTTTTAATTTTTTTTCCTTTATCAAGCAGCAAACTCCAGGGAACAAAATTCCGTTAACATTCCACCAAGAAAACTTCTGCGGCGGCGGTTGGATGCATTAGCAGAAAACGCAAAAGTACTGGCAACGCGCAAAATGGTGACTGATTCAAGGGCGTTGTCTGGAGTCAAGACGGAGTTGCCTGATTTTGAAACGCATATATGAGTGATGACATGATGTTGATTTTAATTATTTTCTTTTTTTCTTTTTCTTTTTTGTTTCCGTAATACTTTCCTTGTACACCAGTTTGATAACATACTATTTATGTAGAGAAAATGCTACTGGAAGTTTGGTCATTGATTCGATTTACCCTTGAAACCCCCTATATAAATTTAATACTTTTGAAAAAGTTCATTTCTTTATCCTGTCAAAGATGAATATATCATATCGGGGTAGGATATACCAGCAAAATCGCTTACTTCAATCCAGAAAGTTGGACCGTGTATCTGCTACCGACTCTCGCAACCACATTCCCATTGCGGAAATCAATCGCGCAAAGCCATACTGACCGGGGATCACGATAAGATCTCCGATCTGCGAAATCAAGTTTCTTTTCTTTTTTCTCTTATCAATTGAACAACGCCATAATAGGAGGTCAAAAAACAAAAAAAGAAAGTGGAAAAGAAGAAATGCCAGAAAAAGTGCTTGTTACAGGAGCATCAGGATTTATCGCTCAACATATTGTGAAATTGCTAATTGCACAAAAGTACAATGTTTTGGGTACCGTGAGGCTGGCCGCAAAAGGCGAGAAACTCCAGAAAAACGCTAGCACTCCTCACGCAAAATTTTCGTATGTCATTGTTCCTGACATTTCGGTGAAAGGAGCGTTTGAAAATATCCTTACTGAAAATCCAGATATTTCGGTGGTTCTTCACACGGCCTCGCCGTTCTTCTACGACTCGACAGATCCTGAAAATGACTTGATTGTACCAGCAACTGAGGGCACGAGAAACATTATGACGGCAATTTCAGAGCACGTGAAACTGGGCCATAGCAATATTCGGCGTGTAGTGATAACGTCAAGCGATGCAGCGTTATATTCTCCCGATGATGAACAAAACCCCAAACTTTCTTTTGACGAAACCTCTTGGAATAATATTTCACGCGAAGAAGCGATCAAAGACCCCATCAGCGCTTATTATGGTGCCAAGGCATTTGCCGAGAAGATAGCTTGGGAATTTTCTGCACAACCTGGCTTCCCTCCTTTGACGGCAGTGAACCCCGTTTACGTTTTTGGGCCACAAGCCTATGATAACGAGGTTTCAGAGAAACTCAACACTTCGAACGAGGTTATTCATGAACTTCTCAAAGTGGGCGCTCAGGGCGATTTTGTGAACGATAAGGCCGGGTTTGTAGATGTGCGGGATGTTGCAAAAGCACATTTGGCGGCCTTCGAACAAGACAATACTGTGGGGAAACGGCTTTATATGACGAACGGGCAATTTTCCGTGCAGATGATGCTTGATGTGATACACGAAAAGTTTCCTGATTTGAGAAATAAAGTTCCCGTGGGGAATCCAGGCAGTGGACCCAAGGATATTTTGGCCTTGGCCAGAACTAACAACAATGCTACGAGAAAGTTGTTAGGATTCGAGTTCACGTCTTTGAGCCAGTGCGTACAAGAAGTGGTGCAACAGATTCTCGAGTACCAGCTGAAACACAAATTATAGAATGTAAATTAACAATCTAATAAAAGAGGATATTTTAGCGGTGTTTTTGATTAATCTAACCACGTTCGAACGTCACTTCATCACTTTTGTTTGTCATTTACTCATTTTGAACAAACTTGGCAGATTCTATCGAACGTCTCACAAGTTTCATTATTCCAATCATTTTTTTTCCATAATTATATTTGTTTTTTTCTTTTTAGGTTTCTATTGTGACAACAATTAAAGTTGATTAATTCGCTGCAGCCTGAAAAACACCTTGAGGGTTGCAAAGACTGGCTACAAAAATTTTGATGATCTCTAGTCTAGAAAAACCGCTGATGAGTTCTCTTCGAGAAAAGAAAAGTGATGCACAGAAGTGATTATTACCGAATTGTTCATTTAATTTCTTGATTATTGATTATGTATAAATTTCGACTATCACTGCCGAGAAGCACAGAAAACAGGTGTGTAGATTTTGATCGTAGATATTTTTTATCTCTTTTCCTCTTTTTTTAATGTATACTACAAAGGCAAAATCAATGACCATTAGGAGCTTAAGCCTTGATAATTGGTAGGATTGTAATTCCCAGTAAGACTTATTTGTGAATCGCCTCTAACAGATTTACGTTTCAAACTGAAAAAAAAAAAAAAAAAAAAAAAAAAAAACAAGACTCGCTTACGTAAGTTTCACCATTGAGAATCATCAGATTAAAAAGGAAAATCGCAATAAGATCAAAATCCATGAACAGCGTAAATCTTGCTTAATAAGTGATTTTCCACAACTTCGGGCCTTACATGCATTGCCGCGACTCTGCAGGCCGAAAATTGAAATCCGACATCGGCTTTCAACGGTTTCACTGGAAATGCAAAAATAATAAAATTGGAAATTGACTCAAACAGCCCTAAAATTTGTGAGATGAAAACGCGGCATTAGGACCAGATTCCGAGCACAGAGACGGAAAAATAAAATGAGCCGCATGGGCATATGCACCAATCATTGTTTCGAGAGGCGTCAGCAGAGAGGGGCTGACAGCGCAGGCCCGGGTGCGGCAGATTGAAAAGCAGCCAATCAGCCACACGCGAAATGTAAGCATTGGGGGCGCATGCAGGTTTTATGTAAGCTGGAGAGCCGCAGAACCACAATGAGAAAGCCTCATAAATAATACAATAGGCGCCTGGCCCCGCGGACGTCGTAAGCAGGCCCCATCAAAGTTAATTTATAATCTCAGACGCATTTCCCACGTTGCAGTCAGTTGCTTTTTCATTTTGCTGATTCTTTTTTTTTTCACTTTTTGAACTTGTGACTTTTCATATTCCCAGCACTGGAATTTTATTTATAATATCATTTTCAATTGCGAGCTATCGGACCTCATTCTCCTGCCCGCATCCCGCTAGCCTTTAACATTTTTATTGCTATTTTCGCGTTTACCACCAGTGAGATATTGCACCCATTGAGCTAACCCCAGCTTCGGTATCACATTTTTTTTTTCCTCCTTCCTAATTCCACATACTGGTGACAACAAGAACAGATTTTCTGGATTTGAAAAAAAAAATAGAAGACTCGTTTAAAATCACATTCAAAAGATTTTAAAGTTTTTCACCAAAAGAACATACCTAAACACACATACTATCAAATTCCATCTCATATCATGTTGGTGCAAGTCAAAAACGTTGTTGCACTGCTCTTAACCAAAAGCGACAAATCCGACGAGGAATTGCGCCGTGCCGAAAGATTGCTTGACGAAAACAGAACGCCTTACGGCTCTACAACTGGCGATGATCGTGCACAAACAGCAGCCGCCGAGGAGGCAATCGTGCAGGCAGCAAAGCACATTAATAGCGACTCTGACGAGGACCAAGAATCGTCGGGATTCCTTAATTCCTTTGACCCCCGTGTCATGAGTGACATCATCATCGGACTCAGTGACGGTTTGACCGTTCCCTTTGCATTAACCGCCGGCTTATCGTCGTTGGGTTCCTCCAAATTGGTTATTACTGGAGGTATGGCCGAGTTGGTTTCGGGTGCCATTTCCATGGGTTTGGGAGGTTACTTGGCCGCCAAAAGTGAATTGGACTACTACCACAGCGAGGTTAAGAAGGAGAAATTGCAGTTTTTCAAAAAACCAGAGACAATCAACCAGGAAGCAGCCGAAATCATGTTCGAGCTTGGTGCTTCTGAGCAAACAATCGCCTCCTTTTTGAAGGACATGAGCCAAACGCCTAAGAATCTCATTGACTTTGTCATTCGTTTTGGTAAAGGTTTGGAGGAGCCTGCAGAGGGCAGAGAGTTCACATCCGCCCTCACTATTGGCAGTGGCTACTTCATTGGTGGCTTCATTCCTTTGCTCCCATACTTTTTCTGCGATGTTGTACGTACCGGTCTTATTGTGTCGGTGATTGTTATGATTGTCACCTTGTTCATTTTCGGATACGTGAAGACGTCTGTGTCGTTGGGTGACGATTGTGGCACGCAAAAGAAGGTGCTCGAAGGTCTTCAAATGGTGGCCATTGGCTCGGTGGCTGCCGGTGCTGCTTGGACTTTGGTCTACTTCATTGAGTAATGAACTCTGGAGGGCGGGACGTGACGTGACATGACGTGGCGTTGCGCCGCCCCTTCCATGTATAATAGAAAGAAGCGGCCGGGTAATTTGGCAGTTACAAATGCGAAAACTGCCATGCTGGGATCCGGTAGCCTCTTAGACAGAGAATAAAGATAATAATCAAGTACTTATGTCTTGTAAAATGTTCCCCCACGTCGTGTGAGCCTTGCACTTAGGTGTTGTGCTGGAACGGCAATATAATCGAGATTTTCCTGGCTTATCCTGATTAAATACATTACAAATTCCGTAGAAATTTGCGGCCATTTGTTAACACAAGAGTAAACGCATTTCTTGGCATCAATGATCAAGCTGCCATTGTTAACTATACGTTCTCTTGTCACCGCGTGTAGAGCCAGCTAATGCGGCCAGTTCTTTGATAAAAAGTGAGAAGAAAAAAGAAAAAAGAAAAAAGAAAAACGAAGAATAGAAATAAAAAAGAACAGAGACTCTTTTATAAACAGAAATTGAAAGATCTTCAATTTTTAGTCATTCAGTAAGTTTTACTGAAAAATGCCCAGCTAGTTCCACTATCAATCATTTACTGCGAGTGCCACCTATGCACAGAAAGCAAGCATGAACAAAATGTAAGGTGCAAGATAAAAAAAAATTAGAGATTAGTAAATTTAAGCTCAGAAGGAACAATTTCTTACAATGAGACCTAGTGACTATATTCCTGGTAGAAAGAACAGCAAGTATAAGTCTTTTAACTCACTACACTTTAAGTTGCTTGAGGTCAACTCAAATTCAATGCTGGGCCGCGGCGGAATCTACACCCGTGCCTCCAGCTGCGCGACCCACAAATTTGCCCTCGTGAATCCTCAGACTTCTCCTCACTTACATACTATTCGCAAGATCTTGAAACTTAGCATCAAGCTTATTCAAAGAGCTCGAAGGATTTGATTTTCTTTTTTCTTCAAGACAAATTGAACAAAAGAAAGACAACAAATACAAGAAAACAAACAAATACAAGAAATAAGTAAATATGGCTTTCAAGATTGCTGACGTTCTTTCGCGGATTGCAATTCCCGCTGGTGTTGCCATCACCCTTGCCCAATCGGCGCTTTACGATGTGGAGGGCGGCAAACGAGCAGTTATTTTCGATAGGTTAAACGGAGTGCAACCGGGTGTGATTGGTGAGGGAACCCACTTTGTCATTCCATGGTTACAAAAACCAATTATTTATGACGTGCGTACAAAACCAAAGACGATTGCCACCACGACAGGTTCGAAGGACTTGCAGAATGTGCTGTTGACGCTACGCGTGTTGCACAGGCCCGATGTGATGAACTTGCCCAAGATCTACCAGACTCTTGGATTGGACTACGATGAGCGTGTGTTGCCCGCTATTGGTAACGAGATTTTGAAGAGTATTGTCGCCCAATTTGATGCAGCAGAACTTATCACGCAACGTGAAGTAGTATCGGCGCGTATTCGCCAGGAGCTTTCACGCAGAGCCAACGAATTCAATATTCGTTTGGAGGATGTGTCGATTACGCACATGACTTTTGGAAAGGAATTCACCAAGGCAGTTGAGCAGAAACAGATTGCTCAACAAGACGCTGAAAGAGCCAAGTACTTGGTCGACCGTGCTGAACAGGAACGGAAGGCTTCGGTTATCCGCGCCGAGGGTGAGGCCGAGGCTGCTGACACCGTCTCCAAGGCATTGGCCAAGGCTGGTGACGGCTTGTTGATGATTAGACGTTTGGAGGCTTCGAAGGACATCGCCAGCACTTTGGCCGGCTCTCCTAACGTATCTTACTTACCTTCCGGTGGTGCAGGCGACGAAGGTGGCAAGGGCAACAGCTTGTTGTTGAACCTTAACCGTTAGTTTGGGCCCATCTCCCCATCCCCCACTTTTTGTTATACTTGTGAATAGACGACTTACGAAATAAACCATAGTTAATTTGAATTTGTAACCCTGGGCAAGGTATATGTGCACCCATCTATTTTAAGGTGAAGGAAAGAAAAAAAAAAGAGAAGAAAACAGATGTTAGGTAGTGTTAAATCTCCAAATCAACCAATTCGTCGGAGGCATGAGGCGTGGTCACTTTCCCCAGATGAATCAAGGCTTCGATATCGGCAACTTCCTTAACACAGCCCGCAGTCAAATTTTTCGATTCGCTTTTCGTGTTCCCCACGGAAATATCGTCTTCTACACGCACACCAATTCCTTGGAAATGCTTGGGCCATTTATCGTTCTGGGGAATGTATAACCCGGGTTCAATAGTCACGACATTTCCCTTAACAAGACGAGCCACCCGCGACACGCTGGGCACATCATGCAAATCAAGTCCCAAATGATGGCCGATATAGTGAGGGAACAATTCTCGAGAAACGTCTGTGCGTGAAACATTGGTCATTCCAGGTAATTCACGGAGTCCTTGAAGCAATGTCGTGACTGCAAGTTCATGGAGCGTTTGAAGCGAGTTACCACTATTAGCATGACATTCATCAATACATTTTTTATTGGCCTCAAGCACAACATTATAAATATCTTTTTGTGGCTCAGAAAACCCGTTAGAAGAATTGGGCCATGCACGGGAGATATCGGCACAGTAGCCACCCAATTTACCACCAGCATCGATGAAAACAGTTTCATCTTGATAAAGCAAATCGTCATTTCGCGTATAATGAAGCGTCAATGCATTTTCACCACTAGCAACTACAGGAATATATGCTTGGCGGTCACATCCGCCTTTAACAAAGGCATATTCCAAAAATTTCGCCAATGTCTTTTCTGTAGCAAATGGAGCTGGGGATCCGACTTTGGCCATGGCTGTGTTAATGGCACGAGATGAAATCTGGCCCGCTCTATACATTACTTGGATCTCTGCTTCAGATTTCACCAGCCGGTGCTGGGCCAACACTGGTTTCAACGAGCGCACTGGTTTTTTTGATGCCTCGAGAATGCTTTGGAGCGATGCATGGCGTGGATTTGAGGGCATGCTGAAGAACAGCGCAAACTTGCTGGCAATATTTCCCGAGCTCTTACTTTTGGCCCCGTCATAATAAATATAATCATTACGTTTAATAATTTCTCGAAGATAAGGCTCCATTCTGTTCACGGACACAACTTCGTCTGCATTGAAATAATCGTAGGCGCCTTCAAGCCCGTTTTTGTCACCCTCCCAAAGATCTGTAGCGGCATTCTTGGGTGGAACCAACATGTGCAAAACAACATCTTCGTCAGTACCATGATCAGACACTTTTTCCACCACTGCTACTGAATCAGGACTGAGCCATCCTGTTAAGTAAAAAAGATCGTTATCTTGCTGGAACTCATAAAAAACACTGCCCGAGCTATGTTGCACCTGATTTCCCACTAAGACAGCTGCGGATTTTGCGGGCATTTCTTTGGCTAGTGCTAGTCTTCTATTATAGTACTCTAACGCCGAGATACCGGGCGTAAGGTGGCCCGGCTGCGTTATTATATGCTTTCTTGTTTCGTGCATGGGCTGTCCTGTTTTATAAGGGACAGCAAGTGGTGGCCGGGTAGCCAAACTGGATTTATAGCGACGTAGCAATGGCCACCTAATTTTCAACATTATTGTGTGATGTATAAAAGAAAGAAAATATGTGTTGAGTCAAATGCCGGCCCGGATAAACTCTGTGCATGCGCATGCGTCGCATCAGCGATTTGCTGCGCGTCATGATGCGTTTAAGAATATACCCACTCACCGCACAAGGGCCAAAAAAAACGCAGCTACAACCCTGCTGCTTGCATGCTGTACGTTCTTAATCCGTACAAGGGGCTATGTTTTAGCCCGGATAAGCACTCGGAGCGGAGTTTGGTATACTCTGATGGCTTAGATCAATTCGATTGGCTGCTGGTTTTGCCGCAGGTGGAAATCTTACCCCTGCCGGCTGTAGCGGCAGCAGAGGATGCCGAGGAGTTGCCGAAAAAGAAAGGCAAAGAAGCTCGCAAAGAGAGAAAGGAGTTGAAAAAACATAGAAAGACATCTAAATTAAAGGAAGTCGCACATGATAAACTTCATCGTGCTGGGCTCACTTCATCTTTTCCCTCTGATGCAGAAGATTTCAACCCTTATGTTGCGAAAAAACGGCTCAAAGATCTACATGCGCAAATCTCAAAATCGGTGCTGGGTGAAGGAGATACGAAGTTATTTAAATTCGAGCTGGTGGATATCTATAAGTCAGATGTCAGCTATCTTTTACCTGAGGAATGGCTCAACGACAACAATATTTCATTCGTCTACGAAATGCTCATTGCATATTTTCTCAAGCCGCATGATTTTGGCTTTCACATTTATCTATTTTTCCCAGCACTCACTCAGCTCTTTTTACACTATCCAGTAGAAGAAGACTTACAAGGAATGCTTCCCATGAAAGACCTTGCCAAGCTGAAGGTGGTATTTTTGCCTTTCAACTTCATTGATTCCGACGATTACGTGGATTTGGAGGATGCAAATAATGGTGACCACTGGGCGCTTTGTGTACTCAGTATCCCTGAACGAAAACTTTACGTGTACGACTCGATGGCTTTTGACGGGGATAACGACGATGCGCTTCTTCACAAATTATCACAGAGACTTCAAAAAACACTTTTCAAGCCAAATGAAAAGATCACAATGTTGAAGATGCGGTGCGATCAGCAGCAAAACTTTGATGACTGTGGCGTTTTTTTGATTATGTTTTCGTGTTATCTTATCGCAAAGCTTCTTTCAGAAGAGCCCACTGATCTTGGGCTTGCAAACGTGAAATTCAACCCGATGCTGGGTCGCTTGAAAATCATGGAGATTATATACAAGCTTGCGCTAGATGCAAAAGCGGGAAAAAAGCAAGAAGAATTAGAACTTTAGACTTGTCTCACGTGAAATATTTTCTCATTAGAAGCGTTTTCATATGCGCTGCCGCCGCCTCGGCATTTGCTTCATGATCAAGATCCTTGATTTTTTCCAGCAAGTCCATTTCCCTTGTTTTATCATCAATGGGAAGATTATAGAACATATCGTCGGCCTCATTATAGAATACATTCACCTCGCCTAGACTCAATACCGATATCAGTGTCACCAAAGCGTTTGAGATTGCAAGTCTCTTTTGTTCAGGGGCATCTTTGTAACCTAGTTTGTCAAGCATTTTGTCTCTAGGAATACACTCGGAAATAGATAGAATCAACAAAAACACTTTCAAGTCAATGATCGAAGTTAAGTACTCCCAGAACGTGCGCTTGGTTTTTGCAGGTAACGCATACGATATTTGAGCATCGAGGCCAGAAAAAAGCTGAGGTTGCCACAAGAGTTTAACTTGAGAAAAGCGGGCTATAGATAAATGGCGCAACACATCGTATAATTTGGCCTCAATCAGGGTATTTGCAGTGAAGAAATCAAGCACTCTCTCGTTCAGACGGAAATCCAATTCCTTGAATGGTTTTGTAGCTATACTGGCGACTCCATAACATAAAATGGCCTCAGATTTTAAATAAACAATCTTGAGCAAATCAAGATCTTTTTGGAGGGACTCAAAATCAGCGCAAAACTCAGTGAATCTGTTTTCCCTAAACTTGGCAAAAGCGCAATACCATTTCACAAGGCTACAAAAAGTGAATTCTGTCTTTATTTTTTCGATGACTTCCGGATGATTTTCACTAAGATTTTCAAGAAAGCGCCCCGACTTTTTGGCATAAGTTTCACATTTTCTTTCGATTTGGGCCCATTTTAATGCAGGCGATACCTCGTCATTTGATTGCAATGGATCATCATGTTTAGAATCCAGTGGAAACCATAGCAGCCCATAGATTACGGTCAAGATCTGGTAGAAAAGAAACTCAAAATATCGGTTTTCTGTGAACAGCGTGACATCTGTGCAATGGTTCAAAAATTGAACAGAAAGACTTACCTTGTTGATAAGATTCTGAAGATTGGCGAAATCACAGCTCACAAATAAGCGCTCAAATTGGGGACCAAATTTCGTGAAAAAATCGGCTTTTTCCGCCTGACCCACATATTCATCCCCCAAAAAGATTTCGTCTTGGGTTTTTTGCTCTATTTGAGAGCTCCACTGACCTTCATATTTGGATGCCAAGGGGTGGTTTTGACTATAAAGTAATTGGTAGCACTGTATGTAACTAGGGTGTAGAACCTGTAATTTGTCCATCAAATCAAGCAAAGAAAGTGCTAGCTCAACCTTAGAATTCTGATCATTGGAATATTTGAATCGATGTGCAAGAGAGTGTATTTCCAAGAACGGAAAGTGTAAGACCGAAACCATGTTTCTTTTTTTTTTATCTGAGGGCGTAAAGACGTATTTGTAAAAAAAGGAATTCTGTACAAGTTTTTGTAGTCTTTCAAGAAATTGAGGAATTTTGGATGGTGATTAGGTTACGGTTTGCTTATCGTAGGCCCTAGGTAGTATCTATTTTAGGGAGACTGAAATCTCGCGAAATCTTGAGAAGTGTTTCAAAAATCAGTGGGGTAGTTAGTGAGACTTTGAATATCTTCTCTCGTTTTCTCTCAACTACCTATAAAAGAATGGAAAAGAATACAGAAAAGAAAAAGAAGAACAAACAAAATTTAAAATGAAAACGAATTTTCTACTTGATTCACGAATTATAAACCAGGGTCTAAATTTAGGCGTGTTTACTATAAAGTAGTGGACCTAGTATCGCAAAGTACAGTATTGTCTGTGAGGATTATGTGAGAATCTCAATTGAGACGCAAATCTTCAGACAAACACAACGATCCCTGAAAATTAATAATAAATACAATACCTATGCATCTCAAGTTAAATCTTTCACTTTGTAACTAATATGAAAAGTCTCTCACCTACACGACCTGTGGCGTGTATCTGACCAAGATAATATTCCCTGAACATGAGAATCAGCTGTTGCGGTAGCCATTGTGAATCTTGAATAAATATATCAGTTTTGGTATGATTCTGAAGTAGTAAAGGGTACCTCTGATTCTCTTCTAACCACTCGGCAGAAAAGGTGTTGATTGCAACAAATCGAAACAAGACGATTCCCACTAGGCCATAAAATACTATCATAACCACAAACTCTTGAAAAATGAAGCTCAAAAGGTCATTTATTGAAATGAATTTCATGGTCTTAAGTAAGGTTCAGTTCTTCTGTAGGACCAGAATGTGCTAAGTTTAAGGTGGGTCACCTTCACCTGATGTAAAGATCCGCGTAAGCCTGCTTACACTTAAAGATTTGTGTTCCACCAGAAACAGTCAATAGAAATTGGAAGAATAACGAGACATGCGTGTTTCCATCCCATATCATACATCCTCCATGTCATTTTTAAATCAACAACAGACTGGTACTATAACTGGAACAAATGTGGTACAAGATAGACGCAAGACCCCAGCAAAAAGGCACCCATGTATTCATTGTCAAATAACCAGCTCTATAGATAACCGAGAGTATAACACCAATGATGGCGCCCACTATCAAACCTTGCACGGCCCCAAAAACTACGTAGGTTATAGCCACAAAAAGCGGCTTTAGATCATTGAATATGCTTCTTGGCGCCGGCAGAGCAGGCGCTCTAGATCGCTGAAATACCATATTAGCCGCTGCCCCACCCCCAACTAAAGCATATGCCGCAACAAAGAAAATCATCACCCAATATACTGTAAAAGACCAGATATCCCAGGTGAAGTAGAGGTACTTGGCTGGAGTATTGGAGAGCGCCCAGTAAAGGCCGGGAAAACGCGGCGTTTGGTACCCTAGAGGCACATTAATTGACGAAATAAACACCTTCATAGTAAGAACTATGAGGCATGGACTGAAAGTTTTAACTAATCAATTTGTTGTTGTTTTGGCTTCGAGTCACGTGGTTTTACCACCACTAGCGGAAACTGTACAAGATTTCGACTAAAAAACGCCATCACGTGACGCGCGCACCAAAAGTGAGCCCCCACGACTCGCCACTTTCAAGATTCAAGCTACATTAACTACAGGCGAATCAACCAAGACTACAAACAAAACCCAGAAAATAATAACAAAGTAACTCTACACCTTCTACCCCCCCATATATATTAACATCTAATGTCCAGAAGATACGACTCCAGAACCACGATTTTCTCGCCTGAGGGAAGACTTTACCAGGTTGAATATGCCCAGGAGGCGATTGCCAATGCCGGTACTGCCATTGGCATTTTGGCACGTGACGGTGTGGTTTTGGCGTGTGAAAAAAAAGTGACGTCGAAATTGCTTGACAATGATGGCTCGGCAGAAAAATTGTATCATTTGAATGACCAGACCATGTGTGCCGTGGCCGGTATGACGGCAGATGCACTGATTTTGGTGAATAATGCTAGAGTCACTGCGCAACGGTACTTGAAGACTTATAACGAGGAAATTCCGTGTGAACTTCTTATAAAAAGCTTGTGTGACGTGAAGCAAGGCTATACACAGCACGGAGGTTTGCGTCCATTTGGTGTTAGTTTCATTTACGCAGGCCATGACGATAGAAATGCGTTCCAGTTATTTACCTCCAACCCTTCCGGTAACTATAGTGGATGGAAGGCAACGGCAATTGGCGCCAATAATGCGGCCGCACAAACTTTGCTCAAAAAGGATTACAAGGACGAGATTTCGCTCAAGGAGGCCTGTGAGTTGGCGATTAAAGTGCTTTCGAAAACCGTAGACAGTAGTAACTTGAACAGCGAGAAGTTGGAGTTTGCCACCGTCAGTTTGAACAGTGACGGTACCCGTGTTGTGCGCAAAATCTGGGCTGATGAGGATGTCAATGTTTTGATTAAAGCTACTGGTGTTTTGGAAAAGGCCGAGGAGGAGTAATCGTCCTTTTTCTTCTTTCTTTTTCCTTTTTTCATTTATGTCTTTGTCATTTTTTGAAAGTCCTGGGGGCTCTCTCGTATTAGAACTGCTTGAAAGGAAGATTACTCTTTGAAGTGGTTCTTGGAATTATGATGATACCGGTGGAAAGACAAGTGGCATTAGTAATAACGTGCAGGCGATTGTTGGAACTTCATACATAGCTAACGAGGAATTGAAAATATGTTCCTTATTCTCTTTGGCTCTGAAGCTGTGGCTGATCTATGAAAGGGAATTGTTTCTGGGTAAGAGGAGAGTGAATTTTCTGAGTTCCGGGAAATTTGCTTTTTCAATAGTCTCTAATCTAAGTGGTGTCAGCTGATGCTCAATTCTGGAGTGCATTCCAATGAAATATAGAAAAATCAAAAGAATAAGTATAAGAATGAAAATAAGAAGAAAATACCGAGAAAAGTCCTCACTTCTGTAATTAACGAAACGTATTCATCAAATTTGCAAATCCCTGTTTTTCCCCACATTCATCATTTCGCACAGCAACACTGAAAGCCCTCCAGCTCTCGCAAGCAACAGTAATTAGCGCGAGGTGAATCAGTTGAAATCTGCGATTTATACCTGAGATATTCCTATAAAACATCTATCTATACCACCACATTTGTTCACTAAAATCACCCAATTGACTAAATCTTTGAATTTTCCACTGTCGAAGGGGAAAAAAGTGATATAATCGATCAGTTGGACATGGATTTTCTCAAGCCCGGCCTCCCGAAAAACGTGCTCCGCCAGGCCCGGTCCACCAATACCATATCATTCCGTCTTTTGGAACAAATCCGTAGTTTGCACGAAAAAACCAATGTTTTTCTAGCAACTCTGGGCACAGATCCTGCCACTACAAAATGCGCCGGTGGCAAGGAAACGGTGGCGCTGATTTTCACCGATTTCTACTACCAGCTTCAAATCAGCAGCGATATAAAATTGACGGCGGTTCCTGAAATCACAATCTCAGCATTACAAAACTATCAGCGGCGAATTGCTGATGCTGAGGCAAGTTCGGATTTTGAACACGGGCTCGTTTCTTTAATTAATGAGTATAGTATAGTTTTGGGGCTTCACCATTTGGCAAACTCTATTTTATATAAAACGATCGAGGCGAAATCGCATGTCACTTATTGGAAAAACACTCGTCTGTCCTCATGGGGGAAAATCGTTTATGGTGTACAAACATTACCTGAACGGGCTTACAGGATTCTTGTGGCGGGATTTACCAATGCAGTGGCAATCACAGAGAAAAACGGTAACCAGTCACGCGTGGCCCAGGTTTGGCGCCTGCTTTTCCGGTCGTTTCAGACCGTTTTGCGCCATTCGTGGCTGGAAATCAACGTGAATTTCATTGTCAAGCAGTCCCGTTTTCTGTTCTTCAAACTTCCACTCAGATTTCTTGATGAGGAGATTAAGGGGAAGATTGCATTATTGTCTGCGCAATTGGATGAAAACTATAAGATTCTCGGTGTATTTTTGAACAGCTTACCTGTTTCTTCTTCTTCGCTTGGACAGCTTTTCCCGCAATTAATTGAACAAGCTCTGGATTCAAATGTGGGGCGGCAACTTGAAGTTATTGAGCGGTTTATAGCCGATGAAAATAAATCAAGCCAAACGTCACCTCCCAATGTTATTGTGAGATACTGGCCCATTTTGCTTATCACCGTGCATTATGGACCGTCAGCATCGGTCAATATTTGGCAAAACAGAGTGGAAATTGCAGAGTGGGCCCGACTCAATTTTGTTGATACTGTGATTGGATTTTGGCGCAATTGGATCATCAAACCCATCGGTGATATGTTGAGTATTCTCCGCAATGACGACACCATGGCCATTGCCCTGAAGGAATCTCTACAATCTGACCTTGATTCGCTAGAGCGTATGGTTTCAGATTACTTGGCTGACACCAATGTGAGTTTTAATGCTTCGGAAGTAAGCGACGCAGTGAAAAAGGGAGACTTGACAATGGTAATGTCGCAATATGAGAATGAGCTCCGGAGACCATACCTGGCAATAATTAAAGGTCTGTTGATTCGGTCGATTTTGATTCAGGTCCAGAAAACGAAGGTAGATGGTGTTTTGGCCATAAGCGGCATTGATAAGCTTCTCAAGCTGCAACAACTTTTGCTCGGTGTTTTGTCGATTCTGCCCTCGCTTTTCATTCTTTACCAGGCCAACAAGGCTCTTCGTAAGGATGCTTCACTCACGCAAACAATTATTGATCGCCGCAATGACTGTCTCCGGAGTATGAATCAAATCAACCGATTGGTGAACCGTGAAGGAAAAGAGGAAAAGTTGGTGTCTGATGGTAAACTTTTTGTCGAGGTCGTCAACCTCAACTTGCTCTCGCAAAAACTTATACCTCGGGCTTTAAGAGCAGATTTTTTACAAGATTTGAACCAACTTGCGCTAGCCACTTCCGAGGACGAAAGTGAGGTTAGAGCCGCAGTCAACCGAATCTGGAATATGTACTCTCCCTTTTTCAGAAAGTGAACCGTGTATGAATGAATATTGGAAAGCTTGAAAAGTGGAAAATTCTAGTTTTTCACTTTTTTTTTCTCGCTAATTTTCAAAAGTACCAAAATTGAAACACAAACAGATACACAATGAATAGTGTTGTGTCTTACTACGGGAAAGGCGAGTTTTGAAAATCAATGTGATTTTTTTTTTCTTGCTCAGGAACTGTGCCTCGTTATTTTCATAACCGCACTTATGTGAATGTGGAGTGATGATGACTGGTGCTGAGTGGGAATATTCTCTTTTCGTTCACGCTTCAGCTTTACACACACAGGGCCACTTTCCCTTTCCCCGCTTAAAGGTCACTACTGTATTTGAATGTGGAAGTCGGAGATTGCTCGGAGTTAGACATTTCTCGAAGCGCACCAGTGATGATTAATTCCATGCCGTTTCCGTCTTCGGAGATCCCCTCCCTCCGCTCCCCTCCGTATCACCCCTCCAGTGGTGTCTGCAGGCTATCTTATAATTTTCTCTTGCTAGCCTCGTTCTAATCACAGATTTGGAGATCGGGGTTATTGTGCGGCGCCAAATGCATTTTTGTTTCTTTATTTTCAACGTGAAATTTTCACCAATTTTTTTTTTAAGATTTTTTTTTGTTTTTATGTGTCTACCATTTTACTAAAAATGCTCACAAATGAAGTCCGCTCACCCGCCTCCTCGGGATCAGCCGAAAACGCCTGGCGTTTTTCTAAGACACTTGATGCCTGCGGCATCCCGTGGCCATATGCACTACAAACAACAGAAGGTTTCTGCCGTTTGCAGTTTCCCCTCCCCCTCCTCACGCCTCGGGGCATTATGCACAATGGCAGATTGCGGGGAAATTGGGCGTGCCCATATATAACTTAGAAAAAAATGTACGAGGAAAAAAAAAAAAAAAAAGAAAAAAAGAGAGAAAGCATAGGCCACAATTTCTACCCATCACATTTACTCACAATTTTCCACTCAGGCTAAGAAATATAGTTCACACTTAACGAAAGGCACATCATCTATATAATAGGATAATTCCATCTCCTGAACTTTGAAATTGGAGATATAAGAAAAGAAGAAAATTTCTTATAAACCACTTGTGTCTTCTAAAAAATCCACGTGCAGAATTCATCCAACAATCTCAAACAATTTAAAGTAGCTTCACGACAGTTCATCAAATTTTATTGGCTTTGTTGATTGATTGGAAATCCTTTTATTTCATCGATTCTCTCAGCATCAATACACTTTTTCTGCTATTGTTATTCTACGCACTATCAAGGTTTTGTTTGCAGTCATTCTAGCCGAAAAACAAGCGAAC
Organism: Metschnikowia koreensis; assembly: GCA_030569435.1. NCBI lineage: Eukaryota > Fungi > Ascomycota > Pichiomycetes > Serinales > Metschnikowiaceae > Metschnikowia > Metschnikowia koreensis. Next base: position 2,587 of record JAJMKX010000032.1, on the reverse strand, counting down.
CGATCTTCTTGTTCAGGGCCCGCTTTATATATAAAGATACCAGAATAAGAAAAAAAAGAAAATAAAAAAAAAACCAAAAATCAAAAAGTTCTCATCAAAGTCATGGCAGAACTTATACTGAAATCCAAGGATTTATACTTTGTTAATGGAATAAACGAACTTGGGAAGTTTGGATCGAAAACACCCACAGGGAATTCCCGCCTTTACAATTGCAAACAATGCGAGAGAGCATTTACCAGGTATGAGCATTTGAGCAGGCACGTGATGCTGACACATAATAAGTTGAAACCATTTGCATGTGGCATTTGCTCTCGGCCTTTTTCTAGGAGAGACCTCCTTTTGAGACACGCCAAGAATCTTCACCAAGGCTCGGAATTGGCGGTTTCCCGCATCCGTAAACCGATTCCCAAAGACGTTGTTACGGAGAAAATCGTAGTTTTTAAACTGGAGGAAGATGAGAATCCTGGCGAAAAACTGGAGGAAGAAAGTTTGAACGCCCCAAAACTGGACGACGATCTGCAGCCATCTCTGCCTGAGACGAAAAGACTACGGTTGTCAGTGGACATGCTCGTAAGCTGAGCTATATTTGATGAATAAAGAATTTTTTCTTCTTTGATTTATCATTTTTTTTTCTTTAATTGCAAGGGTATTTTTTTTTTTTTTGACCGTTCTAATTTTACAAGGTAAACTGGATGTTTTGACTTAGACGGGGGACCCCCACTATACCCGAATCTTGCATAGGAGAATGACGCCCACGGCTTTATGTATTCCCATGCGGGGGCCAGCATATCGCAGACTGCATACAATATCGTATTATATACTTTTTTATGGGATGTATAGGTTATTATCTTGTTCATTTGAAAAATGGAAGGCCCGTAGCCGTGCAAACTTCTTGATTTTTTAAGCAAACGTTAGTTAAAAGGGATTTCAAGAAAGCTTTCCTCGATTTGTGTTTGAATTTCTTAACGGCTGTGCAAGACCTGCATACAGGTAGTGATTTCTCATCTTGTGGAGATTTCGTTAGTGAGTTGAGTGTTCGTTAACAGAAGAATAAAATAATGCTCCAGCCTCTTTTTACGTACCCTGTTCAAGGAACTGCATGGTATATCGTGGTGGCTAAAGGAGCTAGTCATTTTTATTTTGATGCGGAAACCGGGGAATCTGTCTGGCAACTTTCTGATACCAACATCGAAGACCTAGCAAGCAAAGTCAATTTCGATGATTTGGCTGTGCTTTTTGCTAAAGCCAATGGATTACAACTTGGCTCAAAAGAATCAGGTCCGCGAAAACGAAAATTGCCTGATACTGAAGAACGGCAAAAACAGTCACAGATAATCGATGAAAGCGCTATACTGGGTCTAAAGGATAACAGTGAACTGCTATCTTCTGCAGAGAATCAGCCGGAGTATAAAAATGTAAGTAATGAGGAAATTGATTCTGATGCTCAAGCGGAAGAAGAAATGAATTCTTTTCCTGTGGAAAGTACAGAAAACCCAATTGTTTCTGAAAATGATACAAAACCAGCTGGCCTCGATCTTGGGTATTCTTCTTCAGAAGACGAAGATGAAGAAGCTGGCGATGAAGAAGTTGAAGGAAACAAGGATGGAGAAGATTCAGGCCTTGGAATTGAGGAAGTTTCCCAAGGAAGTATAGAGATTTCTGAAGAAGAAGAAGAAGAAGAAGAAGACGTTAATAGCGGACTAGATCTAGCGTTCGAATCTGAGGATGAGAGCCAGGTGGAAGAGAAAGAACTAGCGGGACGAAAACACTTTGAGAGTCTTCTTGAAGATTTCGAAAACGAGATCTCGATATATGATCCCTGGTTTCTTATCGAGGAGGAGCTCTTACCGCAATTGTCACAGAATCCTGCTTTTTACGCAGTCAAAGATACGCAAGCGAGAGAAAAGATCTTTGATGAGTGGGTGGCTAAAAAAGTTGCGGCAGAGAAAGACCAAAAGGAAACAAAAGGTGGAAAATTTCCCACAGAAAAACTCAGGTTTTTTCAATTCTTACAGGAATTCAAGCCGGAGGTACGCAAATCATACTACTCGGATTTCTACAAGAATCATTCAACCGAAATTGATGCATTCTGTTCCAGCTACACCAGCATAAATCCAGAAGATTTATACCGCGAATTGCGAGTCACATTAAACGACTACGGGGAACATGAAAAAGTCCAGAAGAAGCGGAAAGTCGAGGGCAATTTAAAGGTAGCACATGTTGAAAATTACCTTCGCCACAAGCTTACAGGTGTTACACTAAATTCTCAGAATGTTTCATCGTCTCCTGCTACAAACGCAACTTTCTTCGACCGCTGGATTCACCTCTGCAACCAATACGATTTACCCGAACAAATCGTAAATGACGCCAATAACTTTGTTGTTGGGGACGAAAAAAGATTAGCGTGCTATCTACATATTTTGACTTCAAGTTAGCAGCCGAAACCACCCGAACCGATGCAACAACTTTAACTCCGGGGCGTCGGGTACGTGCTCGAGCCGACAAATATGCAGGAGTGAAAATTTGGCATCGCGGACTCACAAAATCTGTTTATACGCGGACCCTCGCCACAAGGCATTTTTTTTTT
>JAJMKX010000031.1:0-45193 GCA_030569435.1 Metschnikowia koreensis | reverse complement strand
TGGGGAGTCACTTTCGAAACGAGCCAATTCGAGTGAGTCCAAATCTGTTGTAATTTCTTCGCCCAAAACTGCCGCAAGTAAATTCTGGAGTCTTTCCAGATTAGTGAAGGGCCGAAGATGCAAGTGCCGGAGATTCTTAAATACGGTGCTCTGCAATTTATCGTCGAAAGTAAAATGATTGGCAAAACTTAAAGTTACATCCAAATGTTCAACGAGCCCTCGATGAGGTAAAACCTGTAAATGATCAAGTGTGAGATTTTCGGCTAGCCACACAAGCTTATGCAAATTGTGCAATCCACTGAAAAAGTATTTGATTAGCTCCTGTGTATCTGTATTATAAATATTGGTCAGGTCAGGGAGACACATGACATTTAATCTTTTGGTGGTACTTCGTCTTGCAGCCCGGAAATACTTCTTGAGATTATACAGCAGATTGATGTACGTAAAGCCGGAAGAATATTCTTTGCTGAATTGGGTATAGAATGCATCCACAACCACAGTCTCGTAAATTCTTTGTAAACATGCGTCCAGCATAATTTTCCCTGTTCTGGAAAGATTCAATGCATCGATTTGGCTAAGATTTAGAGCAATTTGGAGCTTGATTTCTGACGGTAGTGAGCTAAGCGAGAGGGCACTTTTTGAATCTGGGACTTCCATTTCCCAGGTGACTTTGATAGAAGATTGTAGTGGATAACTTCCAATTTTTTTCTAAAATGTCAAAGAATTAAGAATCCGAATCGAACGCCCGTTCGACGGATCACTATTGCTCAGGTGCATGGCCCAAAAGGGGAGATTTATCTCTAGCTGCGGGAGATCGTGCGGCTCGTGCTTATCGCCGGCTCGCACACGTGACTTCTTCTTCTGATTTCGCTTGCGTCTGTGCTTCAAGCTTGACCATGAAGACTTAAACCCTAGCATTCAAAATTCACGGATTGACCTGAATTAAATCAAACGTTCAGTTTTTTTTTTTTCCCGAGAAGACTCTCTGTTTTACTTCAAAAAAAAAAAAAAAAAAAGAAAAGTTCACCTGGTCTTTTCCCCCAGACTCCATTGCATGAATATCGACCCAGCTCATCTCACCTCATTGCGAAATGAATATTCGCTTCTTTCCTATGGACCCAGGTGTTTTGCTATAATATGGAGCCCTGACAGCTTTCTCCATGATGTCACGCTATTTATCAAGAAAATCAATATGTATAACCCTCACCGTATACATTTAGATCTCCTGGAATTGCACCATAATTACACGTCCCAAGCATTTGTTGTGGTTGAAATGAAATATCGCACTCCGATCCACCAAAAATACTTCACTTTCTTGATGTGGCAGCTATCCAAAACAGTGTCTGCGTGGATTCATATATGGGATACAATGGAGCATGATGCCTTGCGCAGAGACTTTACTGCACCAAGTTATATGGATTCGGAATTAAGTATAAACCGACTTTGGCTCAAACACGGGTCGGTATTTCTACTTAATTTTGGGTACTCGGAAGATAATCCACACGGGGAATTTGTACCTGATATCGATCTAGAACATGCAATTGACCATTTACAGTCGGCTCAATCAATATTGGAAGAGAGCCTTTCTACTCAATTGCAGAGGGAATTTAATGAGACAGGGAATGGTGAGCATATGGTTGAACATGTTCTGGATGTCACCAACGTGTATATCCCCAAATCTTTAGTGAAATTAGTATCCCAGAACCCTCATTGGATCACATACCCTGATTTTGATGAAATGGATCCAACTCAAATCGTTCTTGATGCTGTTCCTTCGTCAGTTTCACTTACCGATGAAATTCCATATACGGTAGCGACCTCAGATATGGCATATGGCGATTCTTCAAATGAGGAATTTTTCCAAAATAGTATGACTCGGGCGCAATGGCTTTCGCTTGCTATCAAATTTAATGCAAATAAGGCTTTCCAGGATGTGAGAAAAACTGCAGAAATACCGGATTTTGTCCCCCTTTCAGATCCAGAACTTATGAGCCAAGATTTTCTGAGCACTTTTCTAATGCAAAAATTGTACAGTTTGGGCCTTGCTACAAAAATAACCCTGGCAAAAGTGCAAACTTGCCCCGATCAACAAATGATCAAATCATGGAATGAGCCAGTATGCGTGTTGAACAAAGAGGATATGAAAGTATATGAAAAACTCCAGCGCCAAGAATTTCAGGCCAATCAAACTGACTCTGACTCCGAATCCGAAAATGAATCTGAATCTGACTCCAATATTTTGACAGGAAACAACGCGCCATTTTTCACCGGTCTAGAGGATACTGGCGAGTTTTCCCGTAAATTCACGAAAAAAGATATCTGGAGTAAATTATCTGCCGCTATGGAAGATCCAGAAGTTTTAGATGGAGCTCAAGCATTCAGTGAAGGAGATTTGGCACAGACTGCTGATCTTGAGGATTTCGATGATTTTGTAGAGTACTACGCAAAGCATTTTCTTGGGTTTAATGATGAGGATTTAAAGAAACACCAGGTACAGAAATCAACAACTGAAGAGGATGAAGAATTGAAAAAGGATTCTTTTGACTGGCAAATCTACAACGATGATAGTGAGTATGAGTCTGACTATAAAAGCGAGGACGAGGTGGAGATATAAATATGAGTAGGGCAATTTGTATAGAAAATAGCCAGGGACTATGTATTAGAATTTTGATTTGGAAATCAATATATTCGCTTGTTTTATAATTCGAGAATTTCAAGCCTAAAAATAGGGATCATTTTAGTAGAGTGTACTTTCTAATTGCTCACTTTTATTGCCTGTGAGTCTGAGGGAGCCTTGGGTAATTTTAAACTACGAAGAAGTGAAAATCATGACGCAAAGTCTCTAGTCTCTCAGATTCTTCTATATGATCTATAAACTAGTAAATAAAATCCTCCCTCGATTTACTTAATGTTGTTGCTGAAAGCCAAGGGTATTATCATAGATAGACTGTATACAATTGATACACGGGATAAGGGCTAACTCAACTTAAAAATAATTAGTCAAAACACAGATATGTAGAAAAAAGAGAAGATGGGAAAACTACACAGTGGAATTCACAATTGATCATCAAAATTTTCTTCTTACGTAACTTGTCTAAACTTTTCACCTCTGGTATACTGGAATTACTGATAGAAAAAGCTGTTGGAGCGGCTCCACCTTATTGTAGCTTCTGTTGCGCGGCGTGCTTATATGCCCGACCCCACTGTTCCAAGATCAAAACCAGGCCCAAAATTGGCTGGCATTTGAGGAAAAAAAGTGAAAGCTGGATTTGAAACTAATTGACCGTACGCGTTTTTTTGGAAGTCTTAAACTCTTTTTAGTCTTTTTCACACATACTTGGAAAAAAACTCCAAACCGAAAAAACATAACCAATCTCCCGAAACAAGTTTTGTTTACGAAAGGGGAAAACCCCGGATATTGTTTGAGCAGTACATTCTCCCACTGAGAACACGTATAATTCTTTAAATTTATACTTTTTTTTTTGTTATCCTTTGAAAGGACACGTGAACGCAGTTGAAAATGGCCCAGGAGCTAGATATCGATACAAGATTGGCCGATGAAGTGACATCGCTCTCGACCAAATTGGTGACAGAGGTGGCGAAGCTGCTGCGGTTGGAAGAGACGATTCTCCAACTAAGAAGGGAACAAACGCAGATGAAAACGCGTTTTTCAGAATTGGAAAGTGTGGAAAAGAAGTACCAGCTGGCGCTGCAGGAACTCGCCTCACTCAGGGAAAGCCACGAGCAAAATTTGGTACAAAAACAGGCGGCCGAAGCCAAAAATAAACAGCTTGAAGGAGAGGTTGAGGATTTGACAGCATCGTTATTTAATGAGGCCAACGAAATGGTGCTGAACGCCAGCAGAGAGGCGTACAACTTCAAATTGAAGAACCGGAAGTTGATTGAAGAGTTGGCCGAAAAGGACCTGATTATTGCCAGTTTACAGGCACAACTCCACGACCTAAAAGAACTCTTTGTGAAGATGGAAGATCAGCAACGGAGTGTTTCACGCACAAACACGCCGCATATTGAAAAAGGCCGGTTTGAATTTGGCCAGGAAACTTCTGTGCCGGACCATGTAGATTCTCCTTCAAATGCCGTGCTTCAACAATTACTTTATGGAGTTCGGGCACGGGCCGTTCGGTTTGATTTGCCTTCATATCAACTCGACTTCAAGGCGTTTGTGTACCAGCTTATCAAGCCGGATTTTGGATTTGATTTGGCGTCGCTTAAGACCCTTAAGTATTTCCGCAAGTTATGGACTGAAGAGCTCGAGCCATGTATCCCTATAATTCCTTCTTTAACTGGAAGCACGTTTATGAACAGGTGGTCCAAGGGGAAGTCCTTCTGGGGGCTTTTGGCCGAGGGAAAAGCTATAATTGAGCCTGTGGCAGGAGTAAACGAGACGTTTAAATTGACATATAAGGGTGCCAAACGAGGTAATGAGGTGCCTGTAGCATTGAAAGATGCCTGTGCGTTTTGTGGCGAGCAAAAAGACGATCTTTTAGAACATGCGCGTCTCTATAACTTGAAATTATATGGCCCTGCCACAGAAACAGGGGCCAGTGCAAGTTCTGCCTCCACTATAACGGAAATTGGCGGCGAGCCTCACTCTGTTGTCGGCACATATCCTCTCTGCAACTTCTGTTTGGTGAAATTGCGGGCCATTTGCACATTCTTCGCCCGTTTGCGGGTCGTGCACTCCAACATTTACAAGCTTGAGCAGAATAGCTCGTTTGACGATATTGCGTATGTCAACAGTTTCCAGTTTAAGCGTTCCTCCGAGTCTTTACAGCCTCCATCGCTGGACCCTTCTGCAGAGCCAATTTTCGTCAAGCTTTACTTGATGATTCTTGTGCTCCGGGCCAAGATATTCTGGAGCAGAACTGGGTTTTGGGATACTGATGAGGACGTGGAGTTTCTTAATTTGGACGAGATTCCAATCGATACTTTCCGCACTGTAGTGCAAGATAACGTGGCATTTAAGCTGCAAGATCAGGAAGTAACGCCTCAAGTTGTCCAGCAGGAATCACTCGTAGTGAAAGAAACGAGTGCAATTAGCGAAGAGGCCTCAAAACTGGGCCCTCAACGAAAACAGCCTGCGGAAGATGATGAAGAAAAAGCAGCGGAAATAGAGAAACCTGCTTTAACTGAGGAAAGTACTTTGAAATCCCAACAAATTGCTGAGCCAACTGCTGATCCAATTACTAAAGAGATTTCTGTTCCAGTTGAAGAAACAGTTTCTGATCCAGTGACGGAAAAAATCACTGAACCAGTTGAAGAAATAGTTTCGCAGCAGCCAAAAACAGTTGCTGAAACCCCAAAGTCGGTGACTTCACAAGAAACAAAGACGCAACAGGCGGAACCAAAGGGCAAGAAGAATAAGAAAAAAGCTAGCAAAACCAAAAAGAGCGATTCTGCGCCTACTGAAAAGGTCCCAGAATCAGGAGAATCGCTACCAGGTGCACCAGTTGCACCCGAGGTAACAACCACTGATCAAGATGAAGATGCCGGTGAAATTGAATTCCAAGATAGTGTGGAAGACTTTGATCAGCCGCCTTTACAGAGAAGAAAGAGCAAGTCGAAGGAGTTTAAGGAGAAAATAAATAAGGATTTGGATAATACCTTGGCTGCACTCCAGGAAAGCCTTGAATAATAAGCATTGGCACATATAATTAAACCAAGGCTCAAGTTAGCCTTGATTTCATATAATTACGGAACGTCAATATAAATCTTCTTTGAAAACATTTGGACTATTATCCAGCCAATAATCTAACTGTGCTTCAAAAGCCATAACTCACTTTTTTTTTTTGTTTTTCGATTTTCGGTGCTGTAGGCCAATATTATAGCAAACGGCATTTGACCTAATAACGCGTAGGCCATTTCAGTCTTTACGTGGCGCGCGAATGCGGGCAACCAGCCAGCCAAGTGCCGGTGCTGGCTCTAATCTGGTCTCAGGGCGAACGTGTGTATGTATTTTTTTTTTTTTTTTTATTCCAGCTAATAACCCTAATCTGGAAGAACAACAAAAAAAAATTAGTAAAAAAGAAGAAACAAGGTTTAGAGAATTGCAGACCAACAGAAGAAAATTGATATTTATACGTTTTTTATTCCAATTTCTGGAATAATTTCATTATCGACAATCAAAAGATCCGTGCGCCTTACACCGTCTCCAGGCGTGATCGTGGTCGCGTGCGCGTTTTCTCTGGACCCGCGAAGAGTTAATTCAAGAGATAATTTAGGCAACGCTCACTTAACAACCGATAAAATAGTAAGAATATCGTAGTATGGGTGTGGAATATCTTGGGGAATATTGGATATGTGCTAATTCTTCTGAAATATTCTTATATGAGGCTAAAAAAAACCAAGAAAAAAAATGACGGGAAATGGAGGCTTTCGTCACGCCAATGTTTTTTCGTCTCAAGGTATTTTTGGAATTGACGCGCTCCACAAATATGTACACACAAATACATGCGCGGTGGCCTAAAACGACGAGGGTCAAGAGAAAGAAAAAAAAAAAAAGGCCGCGAGTCAGGCGGGCCAGGTTTCGGAAACAGAGTTTGGGAATAAACTTGGAAGGAAAATAAATAACATTAGTTGAGGAATTTTTTTTCATTGGAATATCATAGAAATTTAAGAATCAAATATAGGAATATTTACTATCTCACTCATTGTAGAATAAAGCAATAAAAACTTATGTATCGAAGGAAAGAAGAAGTCACCAAATTCTTGAATTCTTTTTTTTTTTTTTTTCCTCTTTTTCTCGTTTCCGCATTAGTATGGCGGCCAGATCTTCGTCCTTCTTGCCGAGAGGTCTCTATTCTTTCTCGGTGTTAAAGTGCTGGCGCATACCGAAACCGAAACCAAAACCAGACCACTACCTCCCGCCAAAATCACCAACACACCTGAGACCAGACAATCTCACGATTCACCACCAAAATCTTGAGCCTAGAGAATACACCAGGCGGAAAGAACGAAAAGAGATAAAGAGGAAGAAAAACAAAAATTTAAAGGAATATCACAAACACAAACACAAACCATAATAAGCGGCACGCCCATACACTCGTCGTTTACTGATTTTTTTCTCATATTCTTTCCATTACTTTTATATCTGTCTGATTCTGCGTTTTTTTTAAATTGCAGTCCGCATCATTATTCTTTTCTTCTTTGTGTCCTGTTTTTTCTAATATTTTATTTAATTCACCTTAGCCGCTGATACCCATACTTACGGTGAAATCTTGAATCAGACACGCTATTTCCACATCGGCAACAACCAGCGTGTATTTTTGAAACCAGGAAAGAACGAAGGAAAACTTTAAGTTCACAAACACAAACACAAACTAGCATGTCGTTACGCAAACGAATAGACCCGTATTTGGCCGGGACCCTGGCGGCTAACGACACCCTGCCGACTCGAGGAGGAAGTTCCAACCTGAACGCGTACTACGCGCCGTTAAACGCCCAAACACAAAAGAGCTCGTCGCCTCGCAAGGCCTCGACATCTTCCAGTAACCGCATCTCCGCATCCTCGATCTTTCTGCTTCGTAAACTGCGGAGTGATAGTCACGCTGATCCTGCAGCGGCTTTGCCTGAGTCGGATGTTGCTTCAGTCAATAGCGCACTGTCGGGCGGCGCACATAGTACACGAAGCTCTAAAAGCGTGAAAAGCTCTGATCTGGGTACACGGCGGTACATGGGCAACCACTCGCGTGCAGCGTCAATGCAGACAACGGCGCTGTTCAATCCGTACGACTTGAAAACCGCGCGTGGAAGCACAAGCACAGGTGGCGGAGCCTCGGCCAGTAATAGCACACTCACAGACGGGAACGAAAAGACGCGGTTTCTGGATTTCCGCATGTTGTCTCGTACGGGCTCGGCTGCGTCCAGTAAGACGATGCCCGCGCTGTCGCTGGCGTCCCGCGTGGTGCTGGTCCCCGGCGCTATTCCTGATAATCAAGACGTTGTGTCCACGTTTCTGCTGCTGCTGAACCTGAACCTGAATCTGAACAACCTGAACCTGAACCTGAACCTGAATCTGCTGCCGTCAAACAATAACCTTGGGATCAGGCGGCCCGTCAACCCAATGGAAGTGGAGCGCATGTTCCGCGAGCTAATGGACCGGCGCGATTTCAGACTGCTTCCGCCCACAGCACGCCAGGAGATGTTGGCATATGGCGTGGACAAGAAGTGGATGTTGATCTACCAGGACGCACTTAGTGAGCACAACAAGCTGCAGAAAAAGACCAACGCAACGCCCGAGTTCTATACGCGACGCCTCGTGGCTAAATCAATTACATCTGCCGAGCTCGAGAATTTATGGGTGTCGCTCCGCACAGAGCCCATCGACTGGGTACGTCGTTTCATATTTGACTACCAAGGTGACGCTGCGCTTTCTCTGTATCTCATCAAAGTGCACGACCAGATCAATGATCAGGATATTGAGCAGATCCTGGACGATATTTTCAATAAAGAGTTAAATGCTCTTAAGTGTCTTCGTTGTATGATAAACCAAAAACTTGGCGCCGAGCGTGCCAAGTCCGACGACTCGTTGTTTGTTAATGCTATTACAGGTTCCTTGCTCTCGCCACGCTTGGCGACCCGTAAGATTGCCGCAGAATCACTCACATTTATGATCGCTTACTACTATAATTCAGGATCTTCACATAACCTGCTGGCTAAATACCACAAGATTCTTCGCGCAATGGACTCTCTCTCGTCAAAGCCATATTACGAGTTTGTTTTTTCTCCACAGGCGAAACGAAATTTACAGCGCAAACCGCCGCTTCCTGAGAAACATCATAGGTTTGAGTTATGGATCAAACTTGTCCAGCGTACAATCGATGGAAAGGGCAAGTACAAAAACTCATTGGTTGGCGCAAGCGATGAGCTTAAGTTCGCCATGTATGGCACAAGTTCTTCTACCGTCAGTTCGTCACACGTGGAAAACCAGCTTCTAGAATACTGCTTGAGCTCAATGCTTCTTGTAAATACCATTGTTGAGTATGGCTTGGATTTCAGAGTAAGGATGAATCTACGTTCCCAATTTAGGGCTGCTGGGTTAGAAGAACTCATGGAAAAGTTTAAAGATTTGAGTTATGAAAATTTATCGAAGCAGTGCTACAGATACGAAGAAATGGCCGAGGCCGATGAGTTGGAATTTAAAACTAGTGAGAAAATTGATAAAAATCTCGACTTTAATAACCCGATCGACTTGGTGCAGTCCATGTGGCACAATGTTCAAGAAAATGAGGCGCTGGGTTTCTTTTTGAGTGCAATACAACACTTATATCTCAACCAGATCGAAAAGAAAGATGACCCATCCGAGTCGGTCAGAAGCTTACGACTTCTTGATGGAATCATTCAAAATGTCTCTAACGCGCACACCACAAGTGACGACTCTGCTGTTGCTATTGCAATGAATAGATTGTTTCAAGGTTTGCACACGGACGATATGTACCGGCATGCTCTTAAAGAAATCAAAATCTATAAGAAGATGGCCGAAGAGGCCATTGCAGAAAGAGACGATATTTCTAGGCAATTATCCTTGGGTTCTGATGGAGTAATCACCAGCTTAACCAACGAAATCAAAGAGCAGGAATTGATCATGAGAAGAACAAGGAAATATAATGAAGAGCTTCAGGCTGAACTAGAGCAAGCCAAGAGACGTAACTTGATTGATAAGCAGGAACAGGAGGCTGAGATGAGAGAGCTTTTAATCATGCTTAATAGTGGTGATATCCAGTCTAAGAAGGGTAAGGGAAAGACTACTTATTCGTTGCAAACAAACAATGAGAAGCTAGTGAACAAGTTGCGCAAACAGATTCATCGAAAGAAAACCGAGCTTAGGTTGGATAACAAGCTGCTCGGAAGCCATATTGAGCCAAGCTCCAGACTTCGTGCGTTGAGAGACCAAATGAATGATATTGAAAATTTGGCTCGTGAGCTTGAGATGACTGATTTTGAAACATATAAGCTTCCTGATGCTCTCAAACGTGAAGAAGATGACGAGGAAATTGAACAGCTTGAAGATGAAGAAGAGGAAAAAACTGAGGAGGATGAAGAGAAGCAGGAGCAGGTTGAAGAAGAAGATGGTGATGAGGAAGAAGAGGAAGAAGAGCCCGTTGTCATGGGCCCTAAGCGTGGTGTCAGAGAGGATGATGTGGAGAAGCTCTCGAAGTTAAGAAAGCAACTTGCGTCATTACAAAGTGAATCCAATGACATCATGAAGTTCAACAACAGCAGCCTTTTCACCAAGCAGAAATTCTTGGCCATGGAACGCTTGCGGGAATTAGAAACCAACTTTAAAGATTTTAACATTGACTTCGATCTCTCAGAACAAGATGCTGCGATGCTCAATGGCTTAGTTGACTCGAGTATGAAGTCCAAACTTCAAGAAGAGCTTCGGGAAGTTGAAAATATGAAGAAAGATCTACGCTCGAAATTGAATGCTTTAGAAACAAAGCCGAAATCAAGAAAGTCTTCCAGTGTGAACGGGTCTGATGTTTTGAGCAAAATCGAGAAGAAGTATGCTCATGGCCAAGTTCAGACCAATGAGAACGCTGTCAAGCTGTCTGCCAGCCCTAGAAAAGCTTATGGATCGAACAGGGTATCCACTATCAGTTCGATGGATCCTAAATTCTTGAAAGAGTTGTCTTCAAAAGTGAAGAAGGCAGAGGCAATTCCTGAATCAGTTGAAGATGATGGCGATGATTTTGATGATAGTGTTTCTGTACAAGGTGCATCACCGCATAAGGGAATGAAAAAGGATGCGGCCTCACCATCTGGAGGTAAGGAAATAGTTGCGCCACCCCCACCGCCGCCTCCTCCTCCTTTGCCGCCCGCTTTTTCAAAAGCAGCTACAGCTCCTCCACCCCCACCGCCTCCACCACTTCCCGCAGGCTTTGGTGGTGCGCCTCCACCTCCACCTCCACCTCTCCCATCAGCACTCGCTGGAGCGCCGCCACCGCCTCCGCCTCCACCACCATTACCGTTTGCTCTTGGCAACGGAGGTGGGCCTCCACCTCCACCTCCTCCGCCTCCATTCCCTATGCTGAAGCAGAAGCCCGAATCTCCTATCTTGCCTGTTGCCGCCTTGGGGCCATTTGATAACTTCCCTAGACCAAAGAAAAAGTTGAAGCAATTGCACTGGGAAAAGTTTGAATCGGCAGATAAGTCATCGAATTCTTTCTGGAATAATTCGGAGCCTCATTCTACGGCTACTGATTTGATGGACAAAGGTGTTTTGGATGAGATTGAGGCAATATTTGCAGCCAGGGAAATCAAAAAGTTGGCTACGAAAAAGAAAGATGATATAGATAAGGTGACTTTCTTGGCTAGAGATGTGGCTCAACAGTTTGGAATTAACTTGCATTTCTTCAATTCCCTCCCCGATGTCGAAGTTGTGAGCAAGGTATTGAGATGCGATAAAGATGTCATGGAAAATTCAGCCGTTTTGGAATTCCTTGCGAAAGATGAAATTGTTGAGGTGCCTAATAGTTTGGCTATTAGTTTGCAGCCATACTCTACCAGCTATGACTCTGAGGAGATTCTGAAACCCGAAAAGGACCCGAACGAGTTACAAAGACCCGACAGAATCTACTTGGAATTGATTTACAATTTGCAACACTATTGGAAATCCAGAATCCGGGCTTTGAAAACCATGTCAAGCTACGAAAAAGATTACGAGGACTTAGTGAACAAGTTGAGAGCTATCGACTCTGCGGTGAGTAGCATAAAGGAATCGAAGCACTTGCGGAGTGTCTTTGACATCATTCTTGCAGTGGGAAATTACATGAACGATTCATCTAAACAAGCAAAGGGATTCAAGCTCAGTTCTCTTCAAAGATTGGGCTTCGTCAAAGATGACAAGAATAGCATGTCTTTCTTGCACTACGTTGAGAAAACCATACGAATGAACTATCCTGAGCTTTTGCAATTTTTGGACGAGCTTGCCGTGTGCTCTGAAGTTGCCAAATATAGCATCGAAGTGTTATCTAATGATGCTAGGGAGTACGCACAACTGATCAAGAATGTGCAAAGTTCGATTGATATCGGAAACTTGAGTGATGTGTCCAAATTTCACCCACAAGATCGAGTCTTAAAGTTGGTGACTCCACTTTTGCCAAAAGCTAAGAAAAAGGCCGAGCTATTAATGGATCAAGCTAATTACACGTTTAAGGAATTTGATAAGTTGATGCTCTATTTCGGAGAGGACCCTACAGATTCTTTCGTCCGTAACTCGTTTATCAGCAAGTTCACAAATTTCATGACCGAATTCAAAAGAGCTCAACGAGAAAACATCAAGAGGGAAGACGAATTGAAGGTTTACGAACAGAGGAAGAAACTTCTTGAGAATTCGAACAAGCAAGCCAAGCTTAAACAAGACACTCCGGAATCTGAGCCAGAAACTAATGTGATGGATTCATTGCTTGAGAAATTAAAGGCCGCGGGTTCGGATCGTGGAGAGCCCATACTGGCAAGAAAGCGGGCGTTGATGAAGAAGCATCTTTTGGAAAAAACACAAAAGGCCAACGGAGAGACCTCCACCTCAAGAGAATCGAGCCCAGAAAAAGATGGAGGTGAGGATGTTAAAGATGGTGGCGATGAAGAGGATGTTGGCGCCAGAGCAAGAACTCTTCTTCAAGAATTTAGAAAGGGAGAAGGTGTAGATTCATCAGAAGCCGATCGTGCAAATCGCGCAGCTGAGTTCAGGCAACAGAGGCAGCGGAGAAAGCTCAATCAAACCACCCTGGACGCGGAATCTGCGCTGCAGCTTTCAATGGGTGTTTCCAACGCTTCATCAGAGAATGTTGAATAAACATTTTAGTGAGCCACCAAAAGAAATTTAGCAAAAAACATTACTGGTCCATACATGTGTGCATATTTAACGACTTTATTTATTCATTTCTTCTAGTGGTTTCTAACTATATAGGATATCAGATTCACAAAAGAACACTCGAACAGCTCACTTTAGATAGCTCCTCCACGTCATAATCAATAACTTTATTGCGGTTTTCATCGTAGTCGAAAAACGGCTTGTAGATTGATTGAAAGCCTTTTCCCGTGACTTTTTCGAGGAATGGTCTATCGAGTCTTTCCATAACAACTTCCAAAGCGGATGACTCTGAGATTTTATGTTCGAAAGCAAGTTTTTGTTTAAGGTTAGTGATCTCGTCTCCCTTTTCGTCCACTGGATTCAATGAAACAACTTGTCCATTCACAGCCACGCAGCATATTTGATTATTGTGAGCGCTATCTTTGTTCCAATGCGCACGTAATCTAGTATTGTAGACTCGTGGAACCATAGATAACGTGTACGAAAAGCAGTTTTCCGGTATGGAGCTCTCTGGATCAAATACCCTTAATGTGGAGAGAAGTTTATCGCCAGCGGCAAACTTTTTCCCCACAGCAGCGGCATTCACTAAACACCGAGGAATGAGATCTTTGAATGTAATTTTGAGCTCACTTGGAGCTGAAGAATTCTCGGAATTGTCTTCCTCTTCGCTGAGTTCAGTAAATTTGTAAGCTAAGAGCGAGTCTAATTGTGTGTTCACCAATAACGTATCGTTGCCAGCCACGCCAAGATTCGTGATCTCTGAAGCAAGAGTTGTGAGTTTGACCACTGGCCGGAATTTCTTATTCTCAAGACTGTAGGAAGTGGAATAAACACAAGACCCGGCAGCGAAAAACACTGTAGAATCGATTTGTTGGATCGAAGTGACCGGCTTATCTCGCGAAATAGACCACAATTCCACAACCTTGACGGTGGGAATCCGAGATCCTTCAACAACAACTTTACTAATATCCAAGATTTTCAAGTTCCCCGTATTTCCATTTATCAGTGTGCCAACAATGACTTTTTTCGACACCCGATCATTTCGGTTGATGTGCCAAACCATTGCACAGGTAGGGATTTCCGAAGGTGCAAAAATCCAATCGCTCCGACTCAGACCAGTTTTTGAGTCGATTTCCATAACGGGGAGCATCTTAAAGCTTTTTCTTTCTGCAAATTTGAGTCGGTTTTGCTGGCCTTTGGACTTACACATGATGACAAATAGGTTAGAAGTATCGAGAAATAAAAGTCTTTTTGCCGGTTCTCCAATGCCAAGCTGTCTTAAGATAGGTTTTTCATGACAAAAAACAGAACCAATGACCAACCCATCCTCTCTCAAAAAGCCAAACCTCAAATGCTGCGATTCTAAGGTGGGAAGCTCAATGATCAGACTGATGGCCTTATCTATTTTTTCATCAAAACTGACTCTCATTGGTGTTGTTGATGTGTACAAGTTGAAGAGCCAAACATTGCGCATACATGCAAATAAGAAATGCGGGTCATTTTTGCTAAGAATCAATTTGATTGGCGTGGTTCCAAGTGTGAATAGCTGAGAGATTTTAGGCGTCAAATTCTCATCAAGATCAAACTCTATAAAGTGCCCACATTTCGTGCCCATATAAAGTTTCGAAAACTCAGGCGATATCACTGCATCGTGAGGAATCAAGAACGATTCTGTTGGGAAAGATTTCGAGAATTCTTTCAAGTCGATCCGAAATAACACCGCATGTTCTCCTGTCACTGGATTGAAACTGAGCAAGTTGAGAGATTCCAGAAAAGATCCACAAATAATATTAACAAATCCGTTTTTCTCAAAGCATTTCATCATACTGATTTCGAGTTCGGTGGGTATGGAGCTGAGAATGCGGAAATAAGCTTCGTTCAGTATAAGACTTTCCTGAGACGTGAAGTCGAGTATTTCTGCAAGCCGAATAATTTCAATTGTAACACCGCCGTTTTTCTGAACTGCTAGAACTGCAATATCATCAATCATTTCAGCGAACAAAATCTCAGAATCGTCGAGATTGGATGTTTTGGAATAATTTAGGTTGGTGGCAGTAATCGTCTGCCGTGTAAATTGAAAGGCGGTTTCTGAATCTGGAAGAAACTGAAAGCAAAGCGTAGAACTATCCGAAGATATTTTTGGATTAGAAACCTCGATAATAGGATCAGGAATCTGGGCTTCCTCTTCTTCTTCTTTTTCTTCAGAATCAATCTCTTCAATTTCTGGAGCATATTCCCACATCTTAGTTTCAAAAGACATGGAGCATATGAAATACTGCTTATTTCTAGAGGAAACCAAGGTCAAGAAGTCTGCCTTACGGAATTCATCGAAATTGCGCAGCTCTCGTTTCACTACGTAGCCTGAACGTAAATGAGACAATTTGGTTCTTTTCCCTATTCCTGTAAGTGCCCATAATTCTTGTGCAGATTCAGAAATGAGATTTCGAGATGGTGGTGCATCAATCACCAGCACATCGACTACTGGAGCCCAGTTTTTGAAGTCTTTCAAGAGCGTGGCTTCAGTAAAAGGGATTTTCTCGTTTCGCAACACTGGGGCCATAAGAGAAGTAAAATATAATGCCTTGGCTCCAGCAGTATCACTTGCATATGTCAAAATAAACCCGTTTCCATCGGCAGAATGATTTAACGTGAATGTGGAAATCGGGTCAGCAACCCGTATAATTGGGCGGCACGTGAGGTCTGTGTTATTCGTGACTATAACAGAATACACGACTCCCGAATCTGACGCTAAAAACACCTCGTCAGCTGCTACAGGTGCATCTCCTGTTGAAGACAAAGACAGAGACGGCAGTAACAGAGGGGTTGTAGAATACGAAGTGGGGAAAGAGCCGTCATAAGCGAATTTCGCAAACGAGTAATCGGCAGACCAAATATTGTTGACGGTAACAATGATAAATTCATCAGGACACACAAACAAAAAACTGTTATTTTCCGCGAGTGGAACCACCATTACCGGGAATGGGAAACTGTTATTAAGCGGAAGCGTTGTCTTGTCAAGATTGCCTGTAATCGGTTCTGAAGCGTACCAGCTATAAAGCGAAATCGCTAAGCGACGCTGGTTAGTAAAGGTAAGTGTCATAAACAAAATCTGGTTATTAGCGCCCAGAGTTTCGAATGGGAAGGCAAAGCACGAGTGGAGAAGCACTCCGTCTATTGGCACGTTGAAATGCGGCAGCAATTGTATACCGAAATCAGTAATTTCACAAGTGTGGATCCGGAACACGGAGTCCGGCGCCGCTGAGACCACGGCCGAGCCTGAAGGATGGACATTAAGCGCCAGGCACGCTGGCGTCGTCACGCTTTTCTCGCCCGAAAGCCGCCACCACTGTACGACAAATGGCTTATATACATGAGAAGTTGTGGTAGTTTCGGCAGCACAAATCGGAGGATGAAGGTCCAGGGCAAACAGTGCATCGGAAAACAGTCGAGGCACTTTCCATACGCGTATTAGAAGCTGGAATCCGGACAGAAGAGCCACTAAAAGGGAGTCTTCTGGGAAATTGGAAGATTCTGTGCGGGGCACGACCGCACAGGCAGTAACAGACGCTACAAGTGGGAATTCAACCCCATCAACCAGTAACAGAGTATTTTTAACAAGAAGCTCGATTTCTGCAAATTCATGCTCAATTTTCCCTCCTTCAAGAAACAGGTCTTGAAAAGCATCTAAATTCGTCAGATTGCCGAGATCTAAAATCGCATCATCTTCGCTCATATCGTCGTCCCCAAAAAACGAATCCTGAGCTGGTGGAGGAACCCATGTTTGGTCTTTTTCTTCGCTTAAGTATGAACTCGCAAGCCCGGTTAATGGTTTATTGGTACACACGGTGAATTGCGGCACGATTTTCGTGATTATGGGCGACTGTAAAATCGTTTTCTTTATATATGCGTTTGGCTCTGGTGAAGCCTGAGGTTCCAGATAAACGAAAAAGTTATGTGCCGCAAGATTTGGTGGTCCAGAGTCAGAGACTCGTGAATATGACGGGTTCATGATTCTCTAGAATTTTTTTTCTCAGGAATTGGAAAATTAATCGCCACAATTTCCGAAATTTAATTGTGCTTTACAGGGTCTAAGGTTAGATGCCTATTGAATAAATGAATATGGGGAAATCACTTCTGGGGGAAGATGTGTACACGTGATGTTTAGTCACGTGATAGATAATGTTATTGGTTAGAGTAAGGTTTAAGGGGTTGTGTCTTTTTGCCCATTTATTTTCGGAAGTGCTTAAACAGAGTAAAAAAAAACTACACCTTGAAGTAAACCATCCTAGTTTTTTTTTTTTTTTTTTTTTTCTATTATCTTTTGTCATTTTTCACATGTCGTATTAAATCAACGCCTGAACATCGTTTGGTGCTCACCGCTGCGTCTGAGTCCTAACTAACAGAAGAAGTGCGAATTTGCGGCAGTTTAATGGGTGCAACATTTTCTACTTAATCTATCTTTTAGAAAAAAAAATAACGAATTTTTTTCACCCAATTCCACACATGACGAAAGCGTTCCACCAAAAAGCACTCGTAATCGTGCCTGCACTCTACGGTTTTCTCCTTGGTCTGGACAGGGCCACGCTTTTGGCTTTTCTGGCCAACGAGCGATTGGGCGAAGTGTTTTCCCATACTTCGATTTTAGGCGTGGCATTGTTAGTGGGCGCATGCTCATTAGGAGCTGCCGGTATGTTAATTTGGGGGACAAAAGCACAGAAACGATTATTCCTTAATTTATCTTTCTTTTTTATTTTCATTCTCAGAGGGTCAAAAGAATTTAGCTTTGAATCAAACAACAACCATGCCTGCCTTGCTTTCGCTTGTTTCGCTTTGCGTCTCGTACCCTTTCTCCTACCTTCCAACGTTGTGCTTTTTCATTTTTTTCTTTATTTTCTTACTAACAGTGGCTCAGTAAGTTCACTTTTCACCGGCCATTTTTGTGACAAGTTTGGGTACCTTCATATGTCGCGGCTCGCGGGGTGTCTTTGGTCCTTTGGCTGTCTTGGTACTTTTTATTCGCCGCAAAACGTCTATATTGTTCTTTGTAAACTAGTGAAAGGATTTGGCGTGGGGATCGCCAGTGTGGCAGTGCCCCTCTATGTGTTTGATGTGCTTGTGGCTCCACATAGAGCTCTGGCTATAGGATACGCTACGGCATTCAGTGTTTTTGGCCAAGCGTTAATGTATGGCTTCAGCTTTATACTTCGAGAAACTTTGGCCAGTCCAGCAGACGCCTTCCATTATACTTGGATAGCTGAAATCTTATGGGGCGTGTTGGTGTTTGTCACATCGTTTTTCCTCCCGGAATCACCCAAGTTTCTTGCCCGTAGAGGGGAATGGATCCGGGCCACCTCCAGTCTTGAACAACTTGCAAGCCAGAAAAATATCTCGCTTATGCTGGTACCTCTTGAACCTTCAACATTTGGAGATTTATTTAAGAAGGGAATTAGATCAAAGTTCTTTTTTGCCGTGGCAGTACAGCTCTTTACACGTGCCTCTTGTGTTTTTGGAATTACTCATGTCACGCATTATACGTTGACATTTTGTCGTTTGGATAACGTATTGGTCGAATCTTTATATGGAGCATATTTTGCCATGCAACTTTTCTTCACTTTGCTCTCTGTGGCAATGATGAAAAGTGCCCGTAAAAAGGACATGCTTGCTTACGGGTTTTTCCTTCTTACTGTTGCATTCACTTGTTTGGGTGCAACCAGTTTTGTGTATGCCACCCAGTCTACACAATTTATCACGTATGCGCCGATTAAGCTGGTGAATTTAATCCCGGCTTCTTCGGTCTTGGCGCTCACTGGGTTTGCGTTTTCTGTGGCCCTGCTTCTTATTACTTCACTGTCTTTACTGTTTACACTTGAAGCATTACCCTGTGATTCAAGGGCCAAAGGTGTTTCGATCGCTATTTCCACCGCGTGGACTATTGAAACTCTTGTTGCATCCACCAGTGTTGGGCTTGCAAATATCGACCCCTTCTTATTCTTTTTCTTGTTAGCAGTTGTCAGTTTTGTTGCCATTTTCATCACCATTACTGTTTACGAAAATAACGAGGTTATTGAAGGGCTTCCTTTCCCACTTGATGTTTTGGAAAATAGTGGGAACCAAGAAGAGAAAAACGAAACTGTGCTTGGAGCAAATGCCACGGAAATGCTTATCAATAATGCTGCTGCACAGCTGGAACAATCTTCAGAGTCAGAATCATTGCGCAAGAAAACGTTCCAGCCACAGAATTTCATTTCAATTCATAAGAGAACCGAGGAAGCGGCCACCGAGCTCCCTCAATTTGTTGTACAACAACCAGCACATTTGACCACGGGGAAGTCGGGCCTTACGGACTTGCAAATGAAAACGGCTGATACCAGATTCCCACTGCGGGCAGAAAGTACTGAAGTTCCTGCACTTTTAGATGAAGAAGTGATTTTGACTACAGCGGATGGTGACCGTTTGGCCCCGTACAGGACCCATGACTCAAAAGTGACCATCAGTGGTTTATGGTCGGAGGTCAGTGACCAGGAGTATTGATACGGTCTTTGAGTGGGTAGAGAGGAACGTATTTACTGAGTCCATCTTACTAGCTATAATTCCCCAACCCCGTCTTTCGGGCGAAAATATTTGGCCCAAATTTCCCACTAAGTGATTGTAGCGTTACCATCTTTTTTTGGTCGAAAAAAAGACAGCAGTAATTCATCGTTTCCAAGGCTTATAGGATTCTGTCTCAATGTCGTAAATACAATAAGAGAAATTCTGGTCGCGGACAATTAAACTACGCCCCAAGAAAGACAGTTCCTGTCGAGATAAATTTGAAAGTCGATAAAACTGAATGAAGGAAATAAATAGAAGAATAAAGAAGAATAAAAAAAAAAAAAACGCCCATGAAGAAGTGAGATCCCGAAGTTCCCAGCACAAGAGATTAATTAACGATACCTGCCAGTGATTTGCGG
The DNA here is from genome assembly GCA_030569435.1 of Metschnikowia koreensis. Classification (NCBI taxonomy): domain Eukaryota; kingdom Fungi; phylum Ascomycota; class Pichiomycetes; order Serinales; family Metschnikowiaceae; genus Metschnikowia; species Metschnikowia koreensis. The sequence goes on along the minus strand of JAJMKX010000031.1, from coordinate 25,408 downwards.
CCGCACTAACGATATGTATCACGTGACAAGAATCTCAAACCAACATGAGTCCCCCGATAAATGATAATCGAGCGGTTCCCTGAAACCCCACACATATTCTCCCTTACATCAGTGCAATTGTTAACAAAATGTCGGGATACACTCCAATACAGCCAGACGTATGAATCTATTTTTCTTTATTTCATTTTTCCAGATATTTATAATCGACGAAATACTAACAGATTTCTCCTAGAGCATAGAGCCTGATTCGCCAGCGCCAGTGCCAGCTTCTCATAATGGTATGTGAATTTCTTGAACATAATTATCCCTTAAATTACAGGAAAATATAAAAAAAATAAGACTCAATATTCAAATTTACTAACACGTTACCAGAAACACGCAATATACAAGCTCCGCCACCAAGCTATGGTGCATCAAAACCTGCTAATAATGGAGGCTTTTATACGGTCAGTTTCTATAGCCAGTTTTTCGACATCAACACCGAGGAGTTTTTCGGGAAAATCATCTTGGCGTTAAACCCGTTTAATAACGCGTCGGTGGTGGCCTCAGAAGCAGCAGCAACAGAAGAAGGGCCTACCGAATTATATGGACTTATTTGGATCAATGCCACCCTCGTATTTCTCATGTTTGTTTCTGCCACCGGCTCAAATTTGATTGCTCAATGGCTTCATGCTTCCGATACGACGGAAAAATACGAGTACAATTTCCAGCTTCTCACTCTATCCATCTCCATATTTTACGGGTACACGATCCTAGTGCCTGCGCTCTTATTTGTAGTGACGACATGGGTATTACATTTCACAACCCGGCTTTCATTAACGCGGCTTATTTCTATATATAGTTACGCAAATGTGCTTTGGATCCCCACCACGGCGGCAAACGTGATCTTGGCGGTGTTTGTTAGTAATGCCCGCCATCACGTGATCTTGAATGTGGCCCAATGGACACTTGTCGGTGTCAGTGCTGTGCTCTCGGGCCTTAGCATAATTCTTAAGGTGCGGCCTATTATTCTTGAAAATACCATGCCGCAAAGTTTTGAGGCCGAGGCCCCAAATCAACAAAATAAGCATCAGGCTTTGCTTTTAGCACTTGTGGTGGCGCATTTGGCATTTGCCGTGGTGATCAAAATCCTGTTTTTCGGTATTGCTTAGTTAATGAGAAATATACTTTATTTTTGGATTTTTTTGTCTTTTTTTTCTGCCTTTTTCTCTTCAAATAGAGGGAATCATGGGAGTATTAAGTGCTATGACAGACTGTTATTACTAAAACCTGATGCTTAATACAGATATCAGTTTGTTTGTTTGTTTTTTTTTTCTCGTCCCATTTTTCTATAAAATATCCAATGATTTTACATAAAAGTATTTTTCCCTTTCTCGCCTTCATTTAATATAATTCAATTCATGTGTTTATTTTATTTATAATAAAGCCCTAATGATTTCTATGGCGAATGGTCCAGCTTAATTCTTGAACGCGGGGGGAGTCCGCTCTCAACTTTAATTTCGAGTTTGAGATTTGTACAGTTTCGCATAAGCCCTAAATTGCCTGCATACAGCTGTGAACTATATAAGTACCGCGAAAGATCCGCTACTTTTTCTAAAAAATTTTCCTTTTTTCCCTCAGCACGCAACATTGTGTGGAAATCAATGAACGGTATGTGGCCTTTGAATCAAAGAAAAAAAGGGCAACGAAGATTATTTGCACTATACCAATTGTTCCAACTGAATTCTCCGGGTTGACAAATGCATTTTCGTTAAGTTTCAGCCTTGTATGAGTTGCCTTAATTTCTTTCAAATTTATTCATATGTATTAATGGCGCGTAATACTAACTGTTAGGTATGTTTCGACATTTCTTTCAAAGCAATATGAGGATATTTGTGACCGGGCGGACATAATTCACCCGCTACTCCCCTTCCTTGTACAATTAGGGAAGGAGTCGCGTCTCTGTGTACATTTTTTGAGGTGCTGGAGTGGAGGAGTTGATGATACGGTCTTTCGCTGACTGCTCCAACAGATTTATTCTGTTGATTTATTTCTCTTAATTCGGCTTCTAACAAGTTGTAGGTTCTTAACACCATTTATTGATGTTTTCATAGTGTTGCATGTTTTTTTATGATGATCTTTTTATATTCACACTGTACTAGAAGTTTACTTCCGTGACTACACAACAAAAAAACTGATTTAATGACTCTGATGAAAAATGTGCAACCACTTTTGGGAAATCAATATTTCGTAACTTTCCTTTCTTTTTTTCTTCTCTTCTTCATGATCCTTTTATGGAAAATCGTGGAAATGATTAGTCTTCTCTTCTTCCAAGAACATTGCCTGTGGTGGTGCAAATACGTGAAATTTTACTTCATCGGAAGAAAGGGACATGGCTCAACTTTAATCTCAATCTCAATCTTTTTGTGTCGAATTGATCGCAGGTTCATCCCCACGAAACCTGTGAGCAGTTGCAAATCTTCTCGTCTCTCGATAACTAAAGTGTAGATTCCACCTACCTTACACACATTAACCAGATGATAAAATTAAAAAAAAAAGCACCAGATTCTCTCGAAGCTCAGCGTAAAAGAACGATCAGAATATTCCAATACCCTTGATGAAAACTACTATGAAATAACGATACATTTCAAAAATATCGTTAAAACTCGTATGACAAATCTTAAAATGCCTGCATATAGCCCATCATCAAACATTGGCGTCTACTGACTGGCCATTCGCATCGCTAGTAGTTAGGCGCATCAGTGCACATAGTTAAGTGAAAACTTCGCCATACAAACCAAACGGCAAATCAGTGAAAAATACGGTCGGTTATAGAAAAGTCCGTTGGAGCATCCGTTTTTTTTTTCTCTTTTTTTCACTATTATAATTTTGCGAAATCACACATAGACGATCCGTCAATTTTTTTGTTCCTTCTTTTCTTCTTCTGCCCGCTTAGAAGAATATATCGTTAAAGTTGCGGCCCTACCATACTATGAGAGATGATTCGAAGTCTACTAAATAACCGCCGGTTTCCGGCAAACCCACTCACGCATAGGCCAAACGTGGCTTTAATAGAAAACGTGACCATGCTATCGTGTTCTTCACCGCAAAAACACCGCTTTTCTCACAAAACGGCGGCTGCCAATGGTCGTCGCTATTTAAGTACTACGATCAGGACCCTGAACCGCCAAAATCTAAAACCACAATCCCATCTACAAAATCTGGAGGAGCAAATGAGACAATTAAAGGGGAAAGAAACGCATCTGTCTCATAAAAAGGCGGGGAAACGGGCGTATTTCCGTAATACATCGCTACGAATCCGTGACATTGAACGAGTGCTCACTAACCAAACGCTAGCCGGCGAGATTTTGGATAAAATTTATCTGGGCGAGCTTTCGGAGGCCGACTCCAAGGCCATGCAACTGCTTGTGAAGTCTGCAGTCAGTTGGGCGTCGTCGGCGTATTCAGAAGAGGCGTACAATTTTCTTATAGATGCATGGCAGATTGTTTTTCTTGAACGGCGTCAAAGTGTTGAATTAGACGCCATCAGAACCTCGCTTCTCCAATACGAAAACCAGCTTATTCACGCAATGATGAACCGTGGCGATTGGCGCACGTACGAGTCACTCGTGGCGCCTTTATACGAACGGAAACCGGCGTCCTTAAAACTGTGGGCGATGATTGCTATGGAAACTTTGCAGCCAGACGCCCAAAACTCAGTTTACAAATGCAACATTAAGCTGATCCATGCATTTCTCGATTCCCCCAAAACTACGCGTGAACAGAAACATCGCATGATCACAATGTTCATGACGAAACTGCTTTTATATGGAGGCCTGGCCGAAAATGCCGATACAGTAATGAATGAGCTTGTGTACTTATTCCGGCGAGTAGAAGACGCGCTCCTAATCACCGAAACGCCGTTTTTCCATATGTACAGGCGGCCTTTACTTCTTCTTGCAGGTGCTCGTAAAGAACTTACTGCAAGTGCACGAGTCCAGTGGATGGCCGACATATGTGAAGGCTTGGTGCTGGATCGGGAATTTGCGCATGTACTCACGGCAATTGCATGTGCTACTAGCGAACTAGTGCCGTACATGGCGCTTCTGTGCTGGCAATATAAAACCAATGTAATTAATCTGAAACGGCTGCCTCATAGCCGCCGGCCCAGCACTGACTGCCGCACGCCGCAAGACTTAAAGCACGTGATGCAAGCGTACGTGACGCTTCGTGCCTACGATAAAGCATTGGCGGTATATTCCTCGCATACGTATTTACAGGACGACGAGCAAATTACGCTTCTTCTTCAGGCAAGTGAACGATCGAAAGACTGGGGCTTACTTCAAAAACAGTTTGAGGATATGTACGGTAGGGGAAACTTGCCATATGTCGTGCATTATGCAGTTGTCATGGGAGCACTAGCCTCTCTCGGATCCACGTCTGAAGTTGATCAATTATACGAACAGCTTTTACGACGGAATCTCGAGCCCACTGCCCCGATATTTCTTGCCTTAGTACGCAGTAATATCAACGCGAATAATCCGCAAATGGCTCTGCATTGGTACGATGTATTCATGCAAGCAGTGGATGCAGGGAAAATCGATACTAAACATGTGCCCGTTCTCCAACTTGAACTTCTTGAATCTCGTCTTCCGCTGATGAATGTGGTGTCTGCCATTGCCGAATTCGAACGACTTTCCGAAAAACAGGTTGAACAAAACCAAGCGCCGCTTCTTTCGTCAGACACGATTTGCCTGATGCTTCATTTTGTGCTGTCGCTTTACTCGCTCCAAGGTTTTGAGGCCGTTTGGCGTGTGGCACAAAAATGGTCTCTTGTCAATGATCAAGTTTATAGTCAGGCCATCACATTTCTCACGAAAATGGGCCAGTTTCAACAAGCAGATGATTTGGCATTAGAGGCCCAGCTCGAGTCGCCTATCCCGTTCCAAAACCTGCTTATTTTGGGCTGTCAATTACGCAATTATCGCCAGTGGCGCAAGGAAATTACTGACCAGGAAACAAAGCAGTTGCTTGTTGAGAAAACCAAGCAAATACTCGCAAAAGCCGAGAAAACCGATGTCAGTCCCAAAAATCTTGACTCTTTTCTTCTTGAAGTCATTAAACATTATACCGCCACGGGTAAACCGGAGTTGGCACGCCCATTTCTTGACCGTGCAAATGCATTAAATATTTCAGGAGAACGCCATTTCATTCCTTTCCTCAAAGAATATTCGACAAAAGGTTCTTATGATGATAACTCGGGAGTATTGGACTTGTATCGGGAAATGGTATCTCGGAAAACCACAATCACAGCACGCACATACTATTACTTGTCCAAATCGCTTTTCATGATTGATGCCGCAAATAAAAACGGGCATGGCAATTCGTTCAATCTTTTGCAGTCGGTGCTTGAAATGTACGGTTTTTCCGTTTTGGATGGCAATAGCACAAATAAAGTTTCGGTGGCCGATTTGTCAAAAAACGCAATCCATTTACTTAAGATTGTGTCGGATTATGCAATCGAGGCATCAACTCCTAGTGATGAAACCATGGATCTTGTGCTCAAGTTTTTGAAACAAATTCGGGCCAAACTCGATAAAAACATCGACTACGGATTTAGAGTGTCGATTCTCACGGAAATGAGTAAAGTTTACCGCGTATATGGCGATTTGCAAGCAGCAAACTCGCTTGTGGATAGTGCATTAAAGGAAATGGATGAAATTATAGCGCAGCTTCCTCCAACAGAACCGTTGCCCAAACTTCTTCAGCTCGATTATCGGAAAACCGTGGATATTAAGTCGCAGATTTTGGCCCAGAAAAACAATGCCTCTTCTTCTGTCTCTGAGTATTCCGAACTATTGCGCCATGTGTTGACTCAAAACGTGCGGTTATCCGGATATCAATTCCATAATCTCAACCACCGCGTATTAAATACATCGCTGCCCGTGACGCTTGAGTCTATTAGATTGGTGCTTGAAAGTTGTGAACGGCACCTTGTGCTGGGAAATTGGGCTGAAGTCGCTGTCAACAGGAAAGTGCATTACATTTATCGCATGTATCTTGTTTATTTGGGCCGTACAATGTCGCCTGGTGCAATCAGCGCAAGGTACGAGATTTTGAACCAGTTCTACGATGTTGAGGATGTGGCACAAGTGCTCCGTGAATTTCACCATATAAAAAGCCCCCGAGAAAGTATTGAAACTGCTCTTCGCGAGTATCAAGCCATGCGGCCTCGTGAGTTTTGGCCCGTGGAGACATTTTTCGAGAAATTGGCGGAGTTCTTCACGGCCGAACGTTCTTTTGAGTCGAAGAATTTCATCAGACCCAATCTTGCATCTGCTTTGGTCACGGCCATTGAACAGCTTTGTGAGGGCGATAAAACATTGGCATTTAAGCTCTACGACGAATTTCCCGATACGTTGGAGTATCTTCTTTTTTACGTGGGTGAACGCACAAGAGTGGTGAAATTCCGGATAGGCATCAACAAATTGTTGGGCCAAACAGGTTTGACGCCAGTAGTTGATCGCGAGGCAAGACGCCAGCTTTCGATTGAAACGCTTCAGAATCTTTGGGGTCAATAAGGCGGAAGATTAATTTCTTATGTACATAGTCATCTTCTAGATTCTTCCACCCCATCATTAGCATAAATATTAATATTAGCATTACGACATTTGAAAAAAAAAAAATATCAACTGTATTGAGTAAACTTTCCTGTTTCCGTGCTCTTGTCGATTCTTTCAGTGTATCTTCTACTTCCTACATTTGCAATGATAACTGAATTACTGTTCAATAAAATCTTCCCTCCGTATATTACTATACTAGTTCAGGCGCTTGGCCTTTCTTGGTTTCTTTACCGAGGCAAAGTTGAACGTTGTTTCAGGCTCGGTTTTCCCGAAAACCAAGGGCCCGACCCAAGGCTGGATGTTCCATTCCAACTTCAACTTGGCGGGTCTTTCCCTAAAAGATTGTTCCACGTCCCACACAGAATACTTTGACCGTTGATTCTTCAATAAGATGCGAGCATCCTCCTTTGACGTGATGATCTTATCCCAAAACGTGACCGAGTTTTCGGCCGAGTTGGCGCCGTCGTACTCGGCGGTTAAGTACACAAACACCTGTTTTGTGTTCCAGTTGAAAAGCGGCGTCAAATCAGCATTTAAGTCAAATTGAATCCGGGCATTTTCCTTAGCAACGCCGTATTCGGCACCAAAGGAACGCAGATTTTTCAACAGCGCCTGGGCCTTCACCTGGCTGATTTTCGAAGTTTCGATCGACCAAGCGCCGCCAAAATAAAGCTGGATTAATGATAAAACTGCCACGCATACACTAATAGCAGATACGGCCGTGAGCGAATTGTTGGCCACGGCCTGTGCACGAGACGAAAGGCTGAACATGCTGGGAAAATTTCTTTTTTTTTAGAAAATTAAAAATAAAAATTCAATATGAAAAAATATGGAAAAATCGTGCAATTGTAATTCGGAGATGTTGTTTGAAATTCCAGAGCCAGAGCTGAGAAAATCAGGTTGACTAACTAACTAACTATGGCGCGGTAAGAAAGTGAGTGGAGCCCATGGCGCGAGGCTGGGAAGCTGGAGCCTGGTGAGGTGTACTTTGAGATTTGGAATTTCATTTAAAAATCCAGGCTACTTGTTTTAAAATCCAGGGTTCTTGAAAAATTTTCATGAATTTAATTGGATCTTTTGTTATTGATTGGATTGTAATTTTGATTTGTTTTTTTTTTTTTGGCTAGAAATTAGAAAGAATTTTTCCTGGGCTCTTTAGGTTAATTGTTATTTATGATCCACCACGGTTCTCAATCAAAAAATGCAATTCTTCTGATGATTTGCATACTTGAAACAACTAAAATGATACAGTGCAGAAAAAAAAAATTCGTTTATTCCTTCCCGTCATCTGATTTATGAAATTTTGGAAAACCCCTGAGACAAATCTACTCTAAAAAGATTTAACATTAATCAAACACATCTTAAACACTGGGCGCTGCATTTTGAGTGAACGCAAACTCCATCCTTTTCTGCATAGTCTATCATTGGGTCTTCAGTACGCCCTTATGATATTGACCATACGATCTCATAAATCACAAATCAAAAAAAAAAAAAATAACTCACTTAATTATATATTTGTATTGTTCTTTTTTTGTTTTTCTATATCCTATTAATGTCCACGGTCGCTACTGTTTGCTGAGGTACTCGGCATGGAGCTTTTCCTGCTGCTGGTATTGCTTAACCAACTTCTTTCTCATACTTTTCGTCACCTCTTCACCAGCAGCGGTTTTGGTGGGAATTCCTTCGGCGTCCCATTCGGAATATGCCGTCTTATCCTGGAAAAGATCCTGTGGTCTGATCTTCATCTTGGCAAGACGCTCCTCCTCTTTCCTAGCATTGGCCTCTGCCTGTTGCTTTTTCTTCTGGGCCTTTTCCAACGCCTGTTGTTCTTTTGCCTGTTGCTGCTTAATAAACTCCTCCTTCTCTTGATCATTCAAAAACTTCACCAACGCACCGCCCGTAGGTCTGTCGTCCAATGAAATACCCAAGTTGATCAAGTCGGCACGCAAAGTGTCTGAAGCACGCAAAATCTCACCCGAATCGGCTTTAGAAATAGCCAATTCTCTCACCAAGTCTCTGAATTGCGATAAGGCCTTCACATAAGGCATGGCCACGTCCTCCTTCGATACTGAGCCGGCGGCAGAGGTATTTTCTGCCGAGTCCACCCATCCAAGTCTATCATTTCTGGCCTCAAAGCCCAAAATCTCGAGAACTCTGACAATCCAGTTGGTGATTTGCACTAATGGCTCAAGACGCAACTCGTTTTTGCCCGTCACTGTGCTTTGGATATAAGTGTTGGTCTTGGAGATCAATTCACTGATCACGCGCAAAACGGTGGGGGATGATAAGTTATCGCAGAAACCGGCATGTGCCTCCAGCTGAGCGTTGGCCAAATCAACCAAAAGTTGTTTGTGCACTTGCTCCAACTTCTTGGAGCGGTAAGCACCTTCAGAAACTGCGTGTTTATTGTCAGAAACCAATGCTCTGATTGTGGTGAAGAATTTGGAGAGAGTCGACTCATAAGCCTTGACTTCCAGAATCAACGAATCTTTGAAATCAATAGGCTTGTCCCAATTGCCAAATGCAAACACCAAACGAAGTTGTCTGGCGGTGTAACTCTGCAATGCTTCCTCTACAGTGATAAAGTTTTTCAAGGACTTTGACATTTTCTGGCCCTGAATGTGCAAGTGACCGTTGTGCATGAAATAATTGACCCACTGTTTGTTGTTGAAATAAGCTTCCGATTGAGCCAATTCGTTGTCGTGATGTGGGAAACATAAGTCCACACCTCCTGAGTGGATATCCATTTTGTCACCCAAAATATCGCTCGCCATCACCGAGCACTCAATGTGCCAGCCTGGTCTGCCGGGACCCCACTTAGATTCCCATGCTGGCTCACCTTGTTTTGAGCCTTTCCAAAGCGCAAAGTCGGCCGAGTTTTTCTTGCTTCCTGTTTCGGAAACAGATAACGAGCCCTCACCATCATTGATAAGCTCCAAAGAGCCCTTGTTCCAAGGCTGCAATTTGGCATAGTCGTGGTCTGGATGGTTCTCGAATTTGACCGTATCGAAATACACAGAACCGTCCAGTGTGGCGTAGGCAAACCCATTTTGAATGATTCCTTCAACAAACTCAATGATTTCCGGCACATACTCAGAAACACGGGTGGTGACTGAAGGCGGAAGCACATTGAGTCTTTCCATGTCTTGGTTAAACTTGTTTTCCCAGAAAGCAGGCAATTTTTTGAAGATTTCTGGGTCAGTGACAGAAGATCCATATTGTTTGTCAAGCGTGGGCACGGCCACTTCCTCCACAGCAGCCAAATATTGCTCAAACGACACAGAATCTCCGTAAATCGCAGCATGAGCAACCTTGGCGGCTCTTGCGTACATGGGCAATTTGGGGGTTTCTACTGCAAGTGCCTGGAGATCAAGCGAATCGATATATGACACCAATTCCGAGTGGATGTCACCAGCGAATCCGGGCAAGTTTTTCGCCACGTAGTTTTGCAAGTATTGCTTCGATAAGCCTGCAAGTTCTGGAGTGACAGAAGCATATGCCTTAACGATTTTCTCCTCGAAAAGATGCTCCTGGCGAGCAGCGACAATGATCTTATCGTCGATATCCGTCACGTTCTGGACAAAGTTGACATTGTACCCGAAGTAGTCTCGAAGAATTCGGCGGCAAATATCGGAGCACACATAGTTTCTAGCATGGCCCATATGCGAGTGGTTGTAAACGGTGGGTCCACAGGAATACCACGTGATTCTGTTGGCAGTGATGGGCACAAACTCCTCCTTATTTCTGGTCAACGAGTTGTAGATTTTCAAAACTGGGCTTTCTCCAGCACCCGCAACGGGTCTAGTCCATTGCGGTTGTTGTACTTGTTTTTTGGTACTCATTAGTCTGGCAAATATTCTATACATGTGGAGTAGCTAGGTGTGAGAATTTTATATCTGATTTTAGGCTGCGCTCGCAGTGAGTCAGCTGAGGCCGTACAGTGAGTCAACTGAGGCCGTACAGTAAGCCGGCTGGAGCCCTTCAGAGAGTGACTAAAAGCAAGAATTTTTATTCTTATTCTTTATTATTCTTTATGACTCTATTCTTTTGTTTTGAATTTTTTTTTTTGTATACGTTCATGGATTCCTGTTGTGAAGAATTCCTATAATTTCTTGCACACACGTATTGCGATGGTGCTCGAAATAATAGCGCTGCCAAATTACCGCATGGTGCGTGAAAGACCCTGATGCTCTTATATATTCCGTGAAAACACGAACAACATAGAAGGGGTTTCTGGAACAAATACTATGCTACTATAATTTTAACAACTAGTGAAATAAATGAGAGAGGAGAAACAGTCCATGCATGCATGTGCAAGAGCAAAAGCAATTACGCATATACGCATATAGAACCTAAGAGCATGAAGGAATATTCTTATAACTATGATGAGAGTTCTTAAATGTTAGTATCGCTGAATATTTGAGGCAATTATGTAAATCAGAATAGGAATTGGTCGCATGGCACACAGCACCTGATGAAACTAGGCATGTTTCGGTTACTGCGCTCTAGAACGCAAATTAAATCATCATTTAAATCCAGTGTTTTTCACATACAAATTGTTGTTTTTGGTACTAAGAAGAAGAGTGGTGAGAGCGCAAGAACCTGGTTGCGCAACAGATCCGTGAAATTTATCAATTGCGGATCACGTGTGCAGCTTGTGAAAGGAGCACTTCCGACACTTCCTCAGCAAACATTTATTAACGCAAAATCAATAGTGAAATACCTAAACTTCACATGCTTTCGAAACTTCTAATCTTTATTAAATTCGAAGTTCATGGAAAATTAGATTATTCACTTCAAGACCCTGGTTGTCGATGGTCACGTGACTAGTATCTGATTAGGCACTCTACATATCGCCCAGTCTCATCTAGCAACATATTGAGATTAAAAGCAATATGACTTTCTCAATTTTCTTTTCTCCTTTCAGATATAATTCATAACCCGCAAATTTTTGTCCCTCTAAATCGGCTGTTAATACTCCACTCGGCGGTGACCGTGCTTCACATGACCATTAGGGCTTGTGCCCTGACTTATATACACGCCTTCAAAAGAGAAACTCGCGCGGCGGGCCTCTCTGAAAGATCTTGCACCCGTACATCCCCTCCCACCTGGGACCCCCGGTCCAGTGGCCGGTGCGCTCTCTACACACTCCGCGACGTTCCAGTCGCACTCACCAAAAAAAAAAAAATTTTCAAACTCACTAAGAAACTTCTTTCACCTTATACACATCAGCGTCATGTCTACCACCGTCAAAACCGCTAACTGGAGATTAGTTGAATTGGGCCGTGTTGTCTTAGTCGACGGCTCCAAATTGGCCACCATCGTTGAGATCATCGACCAGAAGAGAGTATGTACCCCGAGAGAACCCTCTATCATATAAAATGCCCCGGTCCCGTCATGAAAGTATGCCTCCCATCCAGAAACAAAACTGAAGCTTCAACCGAGTCCATGAAAAATCTTTATGGATAATACTATCCGAGTCTTGTATGACTTTTCCTCAACGGCGATCATTTCCCATATTCGTCAATAAGCATATGCTGCATATTCCATCATGTTCGATATTCCTTTCTAATGATAAGGATTATAATTCGCCGCACTTAAGGCATAGAAACAAAGCTTTAAAGAAGCAGATAAATTACCAGAAAATTCCAAAAATTAAATCGGCATACTTCTGACGGGCCTATACTTGTAATCATCATTTTGCAACATTATACTAACATAATCCAGGTCTTGATTGACGGTCCATCTATCCAAAGACAAGCTATTGCTTTGGCCAAGGTTACCTTGACCCCAATTGTCTTGCCAAAGTTGCCAAGAGGCGCCAGAACCGGCACTGTCACCAAGAAGTGGGCTGCTGCTGACATCGACGCTAAGTTCGCTGCCACCCCTTCTGCCAAGAAGGCTGCTATCAGACAAAAGAGAGCTTCTTTGTCCGACTTCGAGAGATTCCAAGTCATGATCTTGAAGAAGCAAAGAAGATATGCTGTTAAGAAAATCGCTGCTAAGTAAGCTTAGTAACCACCCTACATACGACTAATACAACTGTGTATCATACGAACCATCCTTTTTTTTCTATCTATCTTGTAGTCTCTGTAATTTCTCAAAAGCGAAATAACACCGTCAAATGTATTATGAAATAATATTTCCACAGATCCAATTATTTATAGGTTTGCTGATTTTACACTATTGTGAGATAAGATCTCCCGTGATCAAGGCCGTTTTTTTTTTTGATAAGCTTTGCTCTCGACTCAAATAGTTTCTTTCGTTTGTTGCATCAAAAACTTGGTCTTGGAACGTGAAAATAAAATAAAAATTACGCAATTCTTAGCGATATATACAATTTGCTAGGCAGGCGCCAGCTCTATTTACAAGCCCTACTTTCTCTTTTTCTCAGCCTCGGCAATCAACTCTCTTTGCAATTGTGGCGAGGTCTGGGCGTACTTAAGGAACTCCAAGGAAAACTCACCTTTACCCTGGGTGGAAGCTCTCAACGAGGTGGCAAAGCCAAACATCGAGTTCAACGAACATTCGGCAGTAATGGTAAACTCGTCCTGTCCATTAGCAGTGTCCATGATCATACCTCCAAGTTTGTTGACCAAACTGACAACATTACCTTGGAACTCGTTTGGAGCACTGACTTCCACCGTCATGATTGGCTCCAAAATGACCGGGTTGGCCTTCAAAAACGCCTGTTTAAAAGCACCGTGGGCAGCAAGACGGAAAGACAATTCCGAAGAATCCACCATATGCGACTGACCATCGTTGATGTGCATGTGCACGCCCAAAACACGGTGGCCAATCAAGGGGCCCTTTTCCAAGCAATCCTCGAACCCCTTTTGACAGGCAAACAAGAACTTTTCCGAGATTCTGCCTCCGACAACGTGTTGCGAGAACTTGTTTTCACCATCAACAGGAGAAAACACACCCATCACCTTACCGAACTGACCAGCACCACCACTCTGTTTTTTGTGGGTGTAGTCGAATTCGGTCGACGTGGTGATCGCTTCACGGTATGCCACCTGAGGCTTTCCGGTGACACAATCAACACCATACTCACGCTTAATTCTCTCGACGTAAATCTCCAAGTGCAACTCGCCCATACCGGAAATCACGGTTTCCTTCGACTCCGGGTCGTAGCGCACACGGAAAGTGGGGTCCTCTTTCTGGAATCTGTTCATGGCCTTGGAGAAATTACCGTTATCTTTGGCCTTAGGCTCGATCGAAAGCGAAATCACCGCGTCAGGCACAAACATCGAACTCATGGTGATATTTTTTTGCGATCCTTGGCCAATAAACGTGTCTCCCGAGGCACAGTCAATACCAAAAGTGGCACAGATTTCACCAGCACCAATCTCGTCCACGTCCTCCATATCACTCGAGTGCATTCTTACCAACCGCGAGATCTTGACTTTCTTGCCCGATTTCACGTGGTTCATGTAGGCACCTTTCTTCAACTTGCCTTGGTACACTCTGATATAGGTCAACTGGCCGTATTTGCCTTCTTCCAACTTGAAAGCCAACCCCACAAATGGTTCGGTCGACAGCGGAATCAACTTCACGGGCTTTTCTTCGCCGTTGGCCGCAAGTTCAAGACCCGTGTTCAACACCTCGTTTGGTTGGGGCAAAAAGTCCACCACGGCATCCAACACTGGCTGCACACCCTTGTTGGCCAAAGCAGAACCCATCAAAACAGGCGTGAATCTACGTGCAATGGTGGCTCTTCTAATCGCAGCCTTGATCTGGCTGGCCGAAGGTTCTTCTCCCTCAAGGTAAATGTCGGCAATCTCCTCGTCCACATCGGCCAAGGTCTCGATCAAAACCTGTCTTTTCTCCTCGACCAAATCCTCCAAATCAGCAGGGATTTCACTGGTGAGTCTTAATTCTTCACCTTGAGCACCCTCATTATAAATAGCCACACGATCAATAATGTTGACCACACCTTTCAAGTTCTCCTCGGCACCAATAGGCACCTGGATAGCTGCTGCAGGGGTCTTCAACTTCAAGTTAATCTGCTCAATAACTCTAAATGGATTGGAACCCATACGGTCCATTTTATTGATAAAAGTCACTCTGGGAACATTGTATCTACGCATTTGACGGTCCACCGTCACGGTTTGTGACTGCACTCCACTGACAGCACACACAACAAGCACAGCACCATCCAAAACACGCAAAGCACGCTCGACTTCAATGGTAAAATCCACGTGTCCGGGCGTATCAATCAAGTTGAAGTGGAAATCCGCATTGTCCTTTTTCCACAGACAGTAGGTGGCGGCCGATTGAATAGTGATACCTTTTTCTCTTTCCAAATCCATATGGTCCATTTTGGCACCCACAGAATCTCTGCCTCTCACCTCATGAATTGCCTTAATTCTACCGGTATAGTACAAAACACGCTCGGTAAACGTGGTTTTACCCGAGTCAATGTGGGCAGAAATACCAATGTTACGCAACCGCGAGCTGCTAGCAATATCCTTCTCGCTAAGAGTCTTGTTGATTTCGTCAATAATCACTTTCTCCTCCTCATAAGTGGTGGGCACCTCCTGAAGATCATTAGAAGCGGTGTTTCTCCACGAGTTGGATCCGGAAAAATATCTGGATTGCACGGGCCGAAGCGCACGTGGCACAGCTATAGGCGCAATGCCACAGAGCCGTGTTCCGGTGCTGAAAACACTCCTGATCATCGTTCTAAGTGTGGTTCAGAGAAGTAATAATGGAATCCGAGCACGATTTTTTTTTTTTTTTTTTTCATCCTGGCTCGGAAAATTTTGTTGCGCGCACGCGGTTCCCTAATACAAGGGAAATGTGTTTTTTATTTTCTTGTTGGCGGGTTGTATATTTTCACTATTAAAGGGTCTAGAAACAAATTTTTATTACCAAAGTATTTTGCAGAGGAAATTTAACTCCATTTTTATGTGCTACTTTTTGGCGATTGGATGGGGTTCGATTTGAGCCAATTTGGGAATGTGGGCCTGCACCCAAGACTCCCACCGTGGGCCTATAGAATAATGGCAATTACATAAAATTGGTTTTCCCAAAAATACCTTTTTTTTTATGGTATTTCAATAATTCCAATAATTAAAATTCTTATTTTATTCCATTTCACTGCAATAGGGGAATACTGGGTGATATAATTACTTCTATAAATAATTGGCATCGTTTCACTTTTTGCACCCATTATTCTCCTGGAGACTCTTCAAATTACGTTTAAAGAACCATATTCAGGAAAGTTACTAATGATTCCAAAAGCTTCAATCATTTTAGTGTCATATTAAGGCGTAATTATATATAAAAAAAAATAAAGTATAAATCTCGGGCTTTCTCGAGCCAGGAACAGTACAGTCTGAGCGTGAAATTTTTTAAAGAAAAGTGGTGCACTTGCTTCCTGTTTAATAAAGTCTTCTTTTCACCAAAGTCGTGGTCGTGTGTGTGGCTGTAGTGGCTGTTGTTGTGACAGATGCAGTAGTAGCATTATCCACATCTGAAGTAGAAGCCTTTCCGGACACAATCAACGAACCAATAAACTTGGCAATCTCACCGGCATATGTGGCACCGTTCTTGGAAATCCATTGAAGGCCTTGTTGCAAAAGACCCGAGGAATTGGCCCAGTTGTACACGTCCTTGGCAACCACCAATCCGTTCTTGAAAACGGTTTCCAAAAAGTTAATCGAGGCAGTAGGGTCGGCCAATGCCTTCTTGACAAGGTTCTGCACAATACCAGAGTTGTAAATGGCCTGCACCACGGTTTCGGCCACCGAAAGCAAGTCTCTTTTATCGTAAAACTCGTCATTTTCGTTGGTCATGACTTCTCTCTTTCCTGCAGCGGGGGTAGCGGCAGGAGTTGCGGCTGCTGCTGGTGTGGTTGCAGTGCCTGTAGAACCGCCGGTTTTTTGTGCCAAAAAAGCCTTTAACAAGTTCAAGCCCGAGGAGAAAATGGCCTTGGCAGTGCTCAAAAGCGCCGACTTCAATTGCGGACTGTTCCAGATATCAGAAAACACTTTTTGGAGCAAACCCGAGTTGAAAATGGCGGTGATCAATGAAGGAGCAGCAGTGATTGCGCCTTGAATTGCTTCTTTCACAAGCGTGGTGATTTGTGACTTTAAGGCGGCGTTTGTGGTGATGATATTCCAAACATCGCCAATAATGCCCGATTGGGTTAAGCCGGAAATCAATTCGCCAAGCAAACTGTCTCTTTTGGCAAGATGGACATTCATATCATAGTCGTCAATGAAATCTCTCTTTTCGTTCAACCGGCCCAACTCCTCAATGATACTTAAGGCATTAGAAATGTCGGACTTTTTGACCAAAGAAGCGCCAGAGACCTGCTCGGCGTTGAAAGAAGTAGGGGCTGCAGAAACAAGAGCGGAAGAGACCAAAATGGCCAAGAGAGTGGGGGTAGAAAGCTTCATTGTGGGAGAGAACGATAGATGGTATGAGAAGAAAGCTAAGAGATGATGGAATAATAAAAGAGAGAAGCAAAAAAAAACAAGAATTCTGGAGATTTCCTCTACATTATATATTTCGACCTGTGGTCACATTCTGAGTAATTTTTTTTTTTTTTTTTCGAGGCGGGAGTCTCCAAATCTCAAGATCATGACTGCAATAGGGAATTATCGATTGCAACTATGAACATTTTTCGCAGCTGCTGCCGTGTGCATGTGCAGGTCTGTCCGTCGCGCGCAGAAATTTATTTCCGATTTTGGTTATATGAGAACGCCGGTGTTTACTGAAAAGGGTAATTTGTGTGGGGGAAACCACTGACGAAAGCGGGTAATTTTTTAAGGCATTGAAAAAATTATGGCTCGTGTGGCATTTAGTCCCCAGAATGGCAGTTTTTTTTTTCTCTTTTTCTCTTTTTCTCTTTTTATTTTCTCCCGTTTTTACTCTTTGGGGATGGAGCCGCGCCAAGAAACTGAGTAAAAGTAAAAGACACTGACACGACGATACCGGCACACAGTCTTGAAAATTAATTACACGCATGGTAACTTAGCCACTGTTGGTCTAAATAAATAGTGTCTTTTAGTTGGAAAGGTTGTTTCACTTTGAAATATATCAAAGAGGTTTTCAGGTGGAAATTATTCAAATTGAACGGATAGGCAAAGATATATCTGATTCCCAGATTTTCTATCAAATGGCGATTGCACAGTGAGCGTTTTGGTAGTTCATACTTTACGCTCTAGCCACTTCATCTGAAAGACATCAGTCCCAAAATTTCCATAGAGAAAACACAGAATCATGCATAAAGTTGGAAAGTTTTGGGGAAATGATTTTGGTTTCCACTTCATACGTGATTCAGTCTTTCAGGAAACCAAGTTTAAATCACAAATTTCTCAATATGGCCTACTTATTACACTAAAAATTTCTCTCAATTGAACCCTCATATCACGTCTTGAAATAAACTGGAACACATGGGAGGGCTGGTTTTTCAGTTTCGACATTTTTATTTCCTAATTTATAAGCATAGGAACAGGAACTTTTCCCATACATTTAATGAACATTTTCACTGATTTCCGGAAGTATACCAGAATTTTTCCTCAAAAGGCATCTTCTCCGTATTTTGCAGTATGCGTATCTACTATCCTAATAAGCCGCTTGAGGCATGTTGGCTTGTGATTTTTAGCCTCCGATGAGCGATTTTTGAAATAAAATTTTTCTGTTAAGTAAAAAAAAAAAAAAAAAAGATAGAGAAACAGTTAAAAGAAACTTCTGCATGAAAATGGCTCTTCAAGTGTCTCATTGACCCTGGCCAGTAGAGACATTTCCTTTCCTTTTATCCAAACTATGAATGAGAAGATAGTGAATTTGTTTGATCATTATTTCCATGTATTTATTCTTTTAAGGAACAGTAAACAAGTTCTTCTTGGATCAGGTCGACTCGATTTAAAGAGTTTTCCAGATTTTCTTAATGAATCTCGGAATCTAAAGAGCACCCATGTTTCTGCGGGTTTGATTAAGACCTCACTCACTCAAACGCATACTTTTAGAATATTCCATTATATGATATCTAAGTTAAAAGAATATTCTTTATTAAATTTAAGAGCCAAGAGCTCGAGAGATTTCCAGTCTCGTAAATTACCCGACATAGCAACAGAAATGTCCTCCTTGTGCTGGTTCTTGCGATAAAACGCACACACTTTCCTACTGTCTGCCTCGCCGCCCGGTTGTCGAGTGTTATATACAGGCTAGATGACTGACCTCTTTTTATACCAACTTTCGACTACAAAATTAATGTTTGATATGAAAAAAATTACAGGCCCGTTTTCTCTAAATTTTTATTTCAATCTATCAGTCGGGGTCAATATTGATTATCGTTTGTGTGTGTAGTATACTCTCACCTGAAAAAAGGCTTCGTTTCTAGTCACGTGCACTGATGATTGGTGCGTTACTTGCCACGTGGAATTCAGAATCCAGTGACAAATTAAAGGAGGCTTCATCATGCAAAGCAGGGCGAGCTCATCTCAGTGCATTTAGCTCACTGCTTCTACAGAATTTAATCCCAGGTTCCGGTCACACAAGACTCGCCTTTTTGGAATTTTTTGCTCAGCCTTAAGGGGTTGCTAGTTTCAAGAAAATGAAACAAAAGAAATAAAGAAATAAAGAAAAGACGAAACGATGTGATACGATAGAAAAAAAAATCGGCGCCCAGGAGTCTTGATGTCTCGCCCAAGATTTCGACAAAGTCCACCTCCGTGCAGATTTTCGTATCCGGTTACCGAAACTCACCTGGAGATTATACACACTCTTTCCAAAACTTTGCGGGCGAAGCCTATTTTTTTTTTTTTTTACATTAATACATAACTTCGGTTATTTATTCCAATAATTGGTTGAAAAATATTCGGGCATTACCTCCTGTGACGAAATGGCATTCTCAAATTTACCCTCATAAAAGCTCTTGGATGACTATGGTATTCTGAAGAGGTGACGTCACACAGAGGCGAGCATCACACCGAAGCATGTAAGCAACATTGCCAGGACGGATGCGGTGTCGCAGTTACGCATGAGAAATGTCTGCACATAGCACTTTTTTCCGTACTTTACCGGCATACGACATTTGTTGGTGACATACATAAAGTTGGCCAGTCCGTTGAACGTGCCTTCCAAATGCGAGCAGCAGCCTCGCAACTTGGGTTTCCTTGCACAGAAACTACGAACACCCCTTTTTCTCCGAAGATTATTTTTAACTTCAATAGAGAGAAATAATAAAACTGAGAGAGCCCCTGTAAAATTGCTTCTATTAATTTGAAAAAAAAAAAAAAAACAAGTCATTTTGCAAAAATGGATCTCGTAACACCCATGTTGTGGCTTGTGGCATTGTTCGTTTACATACTCAATCTGCATGTCGATCTGAAAAGGAAACATTTGTACATACGCCAAGAGACAAGGAAAATTTGCCTGAGTTGGTTGCTCTGAAGAATTTGTAGCATACACGCCCACTCAAGTGGGGAAATTGTGAATCCAACGCATTAGACCGCCTTTTGAGGTATTTTCCAGTTCTCATGCCTGGAAACTAAAATCTTGGTTTTTTTTAGTGATCTGCTAAAAAAGAAATTAATCTGTGTGACTTTTTTACTTCAAGAAGAAGTCTTTTCCAAGTTTTTTGTTTCTACTTCTTTTCTTTTTCTTTTTTCTTTTTTTGCCTCACCTACGCATCTGCAGAAACGATGATTCAAGATTCGCAAACATTGAGAGATCATCTCTCCTGCATGCACTGTAAAACACAATAATGTCACTCGCATAATGCACTTCACTGCACCACGGAGCTGCTTGCTCACTTATGCCGCTCGCTTACGTCGCGAGCAAAATACGCATGAAGTCAGCGATTTCGCTTACGTGAAGATTCCCACATCTTCGTATCTTTGTCATTTATAATCCGCTCTGCTCCCCGCATTTTCATAGCTAATCCCCATTTTTTTTTTGTTTTTTTTTTTTTCACGTCAGAAAGAACATCTTTACAAACAAGCCCCAATTATTTATTATGTTGTACGCTTTAGCCACCCCTGGTTCTGCTTTCAAGCCTTCCATCAACAAGCCTGCCATCACATGGAGACTCAAGAAATTCAAGGAGCATAACAGCGAATCGCGCAACTCCTCTTCTGCTCTGAGTTACAAATCTAGAGATTCTGCTCCAAGCGCAGGCTTTTAGGACAATAAGTTCCTCACTTTTTATTAGGCTGGGGATCACTGGTCACGTGATTTCAGCCATGGGTTTTCACTTCTGCTCTCACAGCATGTATAATAGGGATTTCTTTTAATAAATGAATAATAATGGACACAATTTCAGGTCGTTGAATACCGTTGTAGAATATTTCAAAATTTCAAAGTCTACGTCGCTTTGTATTCTTAATGCTCGATAAAATGCTATAATGCCATATGTAATTTTTTCCAAATTTTTTGTTGTTTTGTTGTTTTGCTGTTTGGATTTTCTAAGCTACCGAGTCATCAGAGTAACTGGTGTCTTTTTCCTGATTAGCCGGATCCCAAACCGCTCCCGGAGCAGCAATAGCTCCGAGGTGCTCCTGTCTCTTTTCGCGCTCCCATTCTCTCCATCTTTTCATTGTAATACTGGAGGAATCAAACACACCGGCAATGGCACTATGGTCTCCCTTGTCACCACCAGTAACTGTTCTCGTCTCACCCCAACTGAAATCGTCAAATTTCCAGAACGCGTAGGTTGGAAGAACAAAATTCCAGATTGGCAATGCGATAAGATAAACGAAAAAGTAAAACACGTATTTCACGGAAGACACAGTGATGACAATCAAAGCACCGGGTAAACCGAAAATGATGGCCAAAAGCACCAATGACAAGATTGGGGTGGGCTTAGAGATAATGGCATAAACAATGACGTAGATTGTGAACGAGATAGCGGCCGGTAAAACCAAAGTACCAATCAACTCAATGAAAATCACAAACTGCATGGAGAAACAGAAAGTACCACAAAGGTCTCTCACCAAGACCAACTCCATCAAATTATGGACGGTGGAGTTAATCCAACGACGACGTTGCGATAACAAAACCCGGAACTTATCTGGCACAATAGTTTTACATGCAGCCTTGGGCACAAACACTTGTTTTCTCTTGGGGAATGTTCTCAACATAAGCGAAGAAAGGAATCTATCTTCTCCCAATAACAACAAGTTCTTTTTGTGCAATGTGTCCACCACATTATCCGAGTATCTCTCGACAATATCGGGGTTGGCCAAAATGGGCACCCAGTATCCATTGTTTCCCTTAGGGGCCTTGACTCTATACATCGAGAAACATCCCGGCAAACACGTGACACCACCAAAAATGGATTCAAACGCTTTGGCCTGATGATGCGAAATGTAGTATTCAAACACTTGAATCGCAGTGACCCAACTCTGAGCCTTGTTCGCGATCTTAGTTTCTCCACATAAGCCCATAATCAGTGGGTCTTTCACCATTTCAGCGCACATGTGGGTAATACAATCTGGGTAAACCATAGTATCGGCATCCACCATCAATACAACCTCATAAAACTCGGCCATAAGTCCCGTTACACGCCAGATCGACTCGAGCAACACGTAATCTAAAGCCGTCATTCTTTCGTTGAATGTGACTTTCTGCAAAAACGACATCAAGATGATTTGCGAGTCACGCTTACCTCTATTTCCCGGCTTCGATCCACCAGCCTCATCGGGTGTACCGCATTTCACAATTGTAATCACAGGAACACGTTGCTGTTTCTCAGGTGGCACAGTATTATCGTCATACTTGTAAAATCCAGCATAAACCTTTGCCATGTTATGACGCTTTGAGCCCTGTGCCACTGCAATATACGAGAATGGCTGTACATCTTCTCTTGGTACACAGAAATCAGTCATAAGGTCCAATGCGATATCTGGGGTGCTCTTATCATTACCTGCACCTTTAATCAAACCATCGCAAACAACAAGCATCAATTTATGCGAATTTGGGTAGTCTGTAGTGGCAATAGAGTCCATAGTCGTACGTAAACCTTCGAGGTCCTCGGAATAAGCGGTAATCAATGAAATACAATGCGCCAAGGGGTATCCAAACGGCTGGTACTCAACTGGCGGTTGTGGTACAACATCGGGGTGGATGATTTCCGGGCCTAAGCCCGTAATCACCTCCTCCTCAAAAGTTTCAAATGGGTTAAGTGCTGAAACTGGACGTCCCGCCAACATATCGAGCGACAGGTGTCTGCTATGACCAAATAACATGGAACGCAGTTTCAGCGCACGTGGCTTTTTCTGGCGCCCAAGAAGCGCCGCCTGTGTGCTCATCGTAGTGTATTGGAACAGTTTCGACTGTGATCTGTTTTCGGCATTTGAGGTATCGAATTCCAGAACAAGTGCTTGGTCTCCCATCCCTGCTCCTGCTCCTCCTGCACCAACACCTCCTCCTGGGAGGGAAAGCGAAACATTGTTTTTAAAGAAAACACTTTGCCGGTTTGTCTTTTGAGTACGGTAATCAGCCCTATTTTTCGCTGGCACATCATTGATAGGGGCCTTTGCGTTTGGGTTATCGACCCAGTTTTCAATCTCACGTTCACGTTCAGCCATGGATTTTGTATCGACGAACAGACCCTGTTTCACTGAAACTACCCAGCGGAAGTAACACGCCATAAGAAATTTCGTCACCACTACCGACAAAATAAACACCAACGATACAATCAACACGATATTTGAGGCAATACACCCAATCGTTTCGGAGTCAATGACACCAACACGGATAATTTCCGAGAGACACTTGGCGGCACGGCGGTCCTCGACATTCGATAATACCATAGAGATATCGTGACCTTTAAACGCAGCATCATCTCTCAACCTGTCAAACAATTCCGGGTAAGTGACATCTTTGGTCAGAATCCAGTTCACAAGGTCAAGGTCAAGCACATTGCCCGCATAAACAACCAAGTTTCGTGTCGAGTTTTTGATATCGTTCCAAGTAAAGTAAACATCGCCATTCACTTCAAGCGAATAATATGCTTCACGTGCATCTGTCAGGGTATGACACGCCCATCCATTATAGTAGACATCGGAATCGTTGACGGCAGAAGTACCGTACTGATTAAAAACACGACACGGCATGTACCATGCCAAATTGGTGCCGTCACGAGGAATCGTACAGTTATCACGGGGCACAATCAAGTCCTTACAATTTCCATTCACGTTCTGGAACAAAAATGACGCATCCATTCCTCCCGCATTGATTGGCGGATACAAAATGTTGGATCCACCAGGAATTCCTGCTGCTGCTGGATGCTGAGAATTACTCAAGTCGTACGCACGCCCATTAATAATGAGCGAACCAGAATTAACCTCACCATTCCTCACTTTAATGGCTCCAGCAGGACACACGGTTCTGGTGAAACCAAAAGTGAGAAACGCCACAATGGCACCCACATAGAGAATACACGTGATCAACGCGATTTTTTCACGCCATGCAAATTGGCGCAGTTTGCCCTTGATTCCAAAAACACTTAGGAGCGGTCCAGGGGCCCAGAATGTGACCGCGTAGGCATACACTTTCCAGAAATAAATATCACGTTTGGGCGTCAGGTCCTCGCCCTTCAGCAGCCCACGCACAGATTTCCGTTTCAGACGCTGTTTACTGGGAGAAATCGGAGCATATTTCGTCGGATACTCGTCGTTTAACCCGAAAATCTCCTTGCCGCGGCTGGGCGACGTGGTGTTCATATTCATCAAGGGGATACCCTCGATATTATCGTCATCGCCTTGCATTTCTTCATCATCAAGCACCGGCTCTAGCCCATTTCCTCCAGATGCAGGCTGGATTTTCAAATGGCCGGCTTCTTGTGACGCCACTTGTGTGTAATGGAACCGAGGGTGGTTTTTGTCTAAGCGCTGTCTTTCTGGACGCACCAACGAGCGTTTGCGTCCGATTTCACCCGCTTCGGGGTCAAACTCGTGGTATTTCTGTGAACCTGGCGGCGCCATGTTTTATGTTTCTTTTTAATAGAAGAGAACAAAAAAAGAAGTTTTCAAATCGAAATGGAAAACAAGGGGAGTGCCTGGCGGCTAATTGTTCAACTTCGGAAACGTGTCACAATTGAAGTATACCCTTGATTTGATACCTTTTTGCTTATAACTTTCCTCTCTTTTCTTTCGAGAAAAAGGAGAGCTTCTGTTTGCACTTTTTCGTTTCTCTTTCCTTTTTTTTTTTTGGTTTGATCTGCTGAAATCCCCGCCGATACTTTTCACGCGTTTAAAAGACACAGATTAAGTAAAAGGCCAAGTATTTCCAATTGGTAGTAATTGTTTATTCCAAAAGATAAAACTTGAGGGAAAAGAAAAAAAAAAAGAAGCCTGACTTTTGAGATCACGGGTCTTGGGTGGGTCAAAATATGTAAGGATGAATTCTGCCCAAGAATTCTTGGAAAACCTATAGCCTTAAATGTGGAAAAATAGGTAGAAAATTACTTTTTTTAAAAAAAAAAAACAGGTGAATCACTAGGCGGGTGACGGTCTATAAATTTGTTATGAATGTGGGAATAGAGAGGGAAAAAAAAAAAAAAAAAAAGGAAGATGTGTTTGAGAAACCCGGATCACCACGCTAAAAATAATACACCTTATTGCAGGACATTTGGCCTTTTTTTTTTCGTTCTTTCTTTGCTAGGGCGCCCGCCTTGATTATATGTTGCGTGCAGGATTTCAAGAGTGGCGCGGTCCAATGGCCGGCGCAAGAATGGCGAGAACGCGTTCCATTAAAGAATTTACTCTCTTGATTTTTTCTATTTTCGGCGATATTCGCGCCCGGTTTCACGTCACGTGATGTACCTGACGGTACCTTTTTTTTTT